>CM061550.1:277523614-277724009 GCA_030864225.1 Capsicum baccatum var. pendulum
CACACAAATGGCCATGAAAAATTAAATAAACTATACTGGGATGAGCCCCAACCTCCCTAGCACTCTAGGTTGATTTTTGACCCACAGCACACCCTTTACCCCAGGACCACCCCCGAAACCGTGCGCTATAGAACACTAATTTAGCCCGAAAATGCCCCATTTAGGCCGTTTTGCCCGTTTTTCCACACAAATGGCCACGAAAAACTAAACGGACCACACTAGTATGATCCCCAACTATTCTGGCATGCGCCGGTCAATTTTCGACTCACAGCACGCCCAGACCACGAGCCCACCCCAAAACTGTGGGCTATACCATACCGATTTGGCCTGAAAATTCCCTGTTCACGTCGTTTCCCCCGTTTGTCCTTCCAAATACCTACAAAAAATTAAACAAAACCACACTATGATAATCCCCAACCTCCCTGGCACGCCTCAGTTTATTTTTAGCCTACAACACGCCCGAACCTGGGGCCCACCCCCAAAACTGTGGTCTATAGCACACCGATTTGGCCCAAAAATACCACGTTCACGTTGTTTCATTTATTTGTCCACATGAATAACCACAAAAAATTAAATGGACCACAATGGGACAATCCCGAACCTCTCGGTACTCCCCGGTCAATTTTGGCCCACAGCACGCCCATGTCTACCCCCAAATACGTGGGCTATCGTACACTGATTTGGCCTAAAAATGTTGTGTTCGCACCATTTTGCCTGTTTGTACAGACAGATGGCCACAAAAAATTAAACGTACCACACTGGAAAGATCTCTAACTTCCCTGGTATGCCCTGGACGACTTTCATCCCACAATATGCCTGAATTCCGGTCCCACACCCAAAATCATAGGCTATAGCACACTGATTTGGCCCAAAAATGCCCCGTTCGTGCTGATTTGGCCATTTGTCCACCCAAATATCCACAAAAAAATCAAACGGACCACACTGGAAAGATCCCGACCTCCCTGCATGCCTCTATCAATTTTTGGCCCACAACATGCCCGGACGCCGGGCCCCACCCCAAAACCAAAGGATATAGCCCACCCATTTATCCCAAATATACCATGTGCGCCGTTTCACCCATTTGTCCACCCAAATAGCCATAAAATTTAAACAGACCACACTGGGATGATCCCCAACCTCCCTGGCATGCCTGAGTCAATACTTGGCCTACAACATGCTCGAACCTCGGTCCCACCCTTAAACTGTGGGCTATAGCACACCAATTTGACCCGAAAATGCTCCGTTTGCACAGTTTTGCCCATTTGTTCACCCAAATGGCTACCAAAAATTAAACAGACCACACTGGGATGATCCCCAACCTCCCTGGCGCACCCAAGATGGTTTTTGGCCTAAAGCAAGCCTAGACCCTGAGACCACCCCCAAAACCCCAGGCTATAGCACACTAATTTGGCCTGAAAATGCCCCGTTCGCACCGTTTTGCCCGTTTATCCTCCCAAATGGCCACAAAAAATTAAACAAAATACACTCGGATGATTCCTAACCTCGCTGGCATGCCTCGGTCAACTTTTAGCACACATCACACTCGAACCTCGGGCCCAACTCCAAAACTGTTGGCTATATCACACCGATTTGGCTCGAAAATGCCCTGTTTACGCTGATTTGCTCATTTGTTCACCCAAATAGCCACAAAAAATTGAACAGACAACACTAGGATGATCTCCAACCTCCCTGGTATGCACCGGTCGATTTTAAACCCATATCACGCCCAAAACTTGGGCCCACCCCCAAAACCGTAGGCTATAGCATACTAATTTTTCATGAAAATGCCTCATTCGCGCCAATTTGCCCTTTTATCCTCCCAAATAGCCACAAAAATTTCACGGACCATAATAGGACGATCCCCAACCTCACTGACATTCTTCGATCAATTTTTGGCCGACAACATACCCGAACCCCAGGCCCACCACCAAAACTGTGGGCTATAGCACACCGATTTGGCCTGAAAACTCCCCGTTCGCACCATTTTGTCCATTTGTCCACCCAAATGCCACGAAAAATTAAACGGACCATACTGGGATGATTCCCAACCTCCTTGGCATTCACCGATCAATTTTCAACCAATTGCACGACCGGACCCCAAGCCCACTCCCAAAATCGTGGGCTATAGCACACCGATTTGCCCCCAAATTGCCCAGTTCATACATTTTTGCCCGTTTAACTACCCAAATAGCCGTGAAAAAACAAACAAACCACACTGGGATGATTCCCAAACTCGTTGGCAAGCCCCAGTTGATTTTTGGCCTACTGCACGCCTGGACCCCTGGCCCACTCTGGAAATAGTGGGCTATAGCACACCAATTTGGCCCAAAAATGCCCCGTTAACGCAGTTTCACCCGTTGATCCACCCAAATGGCCACGAAAAATTAAATAGGCCATAATGGGATGATCTTAAACCTCCCTAGCATACCTCAGTCAATTTTTGGCCCACAGCACATCCGGATCTCGTGCCAACCCCCAAAATCATGGGCTATAACACACCGATTTGGTCCAAAAATACCCAATTCGCGCCATTTCGCCTGTTTGTCCTCCTAAATGGACACAAAAAATTAAATAGACTATACAAGGATGATCCCCAACCTCCCTGGCATGTCCCAATTAATTTTAGGCCCACAGCACGCCCGAACAATGGGCCCACCCTCAAAATTATTGGCTATAGCACACCGATTTAGCCCGAAAATGCCCCGATTGCTCTGTTTCGCCCGTTTGTCCACCCAAATAGCCACAAAAAATTAAACGGACCATACTGGGATGATCCCCAACCTCCCTACCAAGCCTCGGTTGATTTTATCCCACAGCACACCTAAACCCCGAGCCCACCCCAAAACCTTGGGCTTAGCAACCCAATTTGGCTAGAAAATGCCCAATTCACACCGTTTTGACTATTTGTCCATCCAAATAGCCACGGAGAATTAAACGAACGACATTGGGATGATCCCTAACCCCCTGGAATGCCCCGGACGATTTTTGGCCCATAACACGCTTGGACATCGGGCCCACTCCAAAAAATATGGGCTATAACACACTGTTTTGGATAAAAAAGAGCCTCGTTCACGTCGTTTCACCCGTTTGTCCACCCAAATGGCCTAAAAAAAATTAAAATCACCATACTGGGATGATCCCCAACCTCACTGGGATGATCCCCAATCAATTTTTGGCATACAACACGCCCAAACCATGGGCCCACCCCCAAAACTGTGGGCTATAGCACACCGATTAGGCGCAAAATGGCCACAAAAAATTAAACGAACCACATTTGGATGATTCCCAACCTCCCTGACATTACCTAATCAATATTTGGCCCATAACACGCCCATACCCCGATCCCACTCCCAAAAACGTGGGTTATAGCTTATTGATTTCACCTGAAAATGCCCCGTCCGCGCCATTTTGCCCATTTGTCCACCAAAATGGCCACAAAAAATTAAATGAACTACACTGAGATGATCCCCAAATTCCCTGGCAAGCCCCAATTAATTTTTAACCCATAGCACGCCCGAACCATGGGCCCACCCCCAAAACTGTGGGCTATAACATGTTGATTTGGCCCAAAAATGCTCTATTTTGCCCGTTAGTTCACCCAAATGGCCACGAAAAATTAAACGGACCACACTGGGATGATCCCCAACCTCCCTGGAATACTCCGGCTGATTTTTGGCCCATAACATGCCTGGACCCAGGGCCTTCTCCTAAATTTGTGGGGTATAGCAAACCGATTTGGCTCAAAAATGCCCCACGTTCGCGCCGTTTTACCCATTTTTCCTCCCAAATGGCCAAAAAAAATGAAACAGACCACACTGAATGATCGCCAACCTTCTGGCATGCCCGGATCAATTTTCATCCCACAGCACGTCGGACCCAAGGACCACCCTCGAACCGTAGGATATAGAACACTAATTTAGCCCAAAAATGTCCTGTTTGCACCGTTTTGAACGTTTGTCCACCTAAATGGGCACGAAAAATTAAATGGACCACAATGGGTCGATCCGCAACCTCCCTGGCATGCCCCGGTCAATTTTTGGCCCACAGCACGCCCGAACCTCAGGTCCACCCCCAAAACTGTGGGCTAGTGCACATCGATTTGGTCCGAAAATGCCCTGTTTGCGTCGTTTTGCTCGTTTGTCTTCCCAAATGGCGAAGAAAAATTAAAAGGACCGTACTGGGATGATTCCCAACCTTCCTGGCATGCCCCAGTTGATTTTTGGCCTACAGCATGCCTGAACCTCGAGCCCACACCCGAAATCGTGGGCTATAGCACACCAATTTGGCCTAAAAATGCCACGTTCATGCCGTTTCACTCATTTGTCCACCCAAATAACCACAAATATTTAAATGGACCATACTATGTGGGCTATCGCACACTGATTTGGCCTGAAAATGCCCCGTTTGCGCTATTTCTCCCATTTGTCCATCTAGATGCACATGAAAAATTAAACGGACCATATTAGGAAGACCTCCAACCTCCTTGGCATGCCCCAGTCAATTTTTGGCCCACAACATGCCTGGACCCTGGGCTCACCCCTAAAATCATGGGCCATAGCACACTGATTTTTAGCCCACATCACACTCAAACCTCGGGCCCAACTCCAAAACTGTTGGCTATATCACACCGATTTGGCTCGAAAATGCCCTGTTTACGCCATTTTTCTCATTTGTTCACCCAAATAGCCACAAAAAATTAAACAGACAACACTGCGATGATCTTCAACCTCCCTGGTATGCCCCGGTCAATTTTCAGCCCATATCACGCCCGAAACTTGGGCCCACCCCCAAAACCGTAGGCTATAGCATACTAATTTTTCACGAAAATGCCCCATTCGCGCCATTTTGACCTATTATCCTCCCAAATAGCCACAAAAAATTTCACGGACCATAATAAGATGATCCCCAACCTCACTGATATGCGCCGATCAATTTTTGGCCGACAGCATGCCCGAACCCCAGGCCCACCACCAAAACTGTGGGCTATAGCACACCGATTTGGCCTGAAAACTCCCCATTTGCACCGTTTTGTCCGTTTGTCCACCCAAATGCCACAAAAAATTAAACGGACCACACTGGGATGATTCCCAACCTCCTTGGCATTCACCGATCAATTTTCGGTCAATTGCACGACCGGACCCCAAGCCCACTCCCAAAATCGTGGGCTATAGCACACCGATTTGCCACTAAATTGCCCCATTCATACATTTTTGCCCGTTTGCCTACCCAAATAGCCGTGAAAAAACAAACAAACCACACTGAGATGATCCCCAAACACCTTGGCAAGCCTCGATCGATTTTTGGCCTACTGCAACGCCTGGACCCCCTGGCCCACTCTGGAAACAGTGGATTATAGCACACCAATTTGTCCCAAAAATGCCCCGTTAACGCAGTTTCGCCCGTTGATCCACCCAAATGGCCATGAAAAATTTAACAGACCATACTGGGATGATCTTAAACCTCCCTAGCATGCCTCAGTCAATTTTTGGCCCAAAAATACCCCATTCGCGCCGTTTCGCCTGTTTGTCCTCCCAAAATAGACACAAAAAATTAAACAGACTATACAAGGATGATCTCCAACTTCCCTGGCATGTCCCAATTAATTTTAGGCCCACAACACGCCCGAACAATGGGCCCACCCTCAAAATTATTGGCTATAGCACACCGATTTAGCCCAAAAATGTCCCATTCGTGCTGGTTCGCCCGTTTGTCCACCCAAATAACCACAAAAAATTAAACAGACCACACTGGGATGAACCCCAACCTCCTTGACAAGACTCGGTTGATTTTATCCCACAGCACACCTGAACCCCGGGCCCACCCCAAAACCTTGGGCTATAGCAACCCAATTTGGCTAGAAAATGCCCAATTCGCACCGTTTTGACTATTTGTCCATCCAAATGGCCACGAAGAATTAAACGAACGGCATTGGGACGATCCCCAACCCCCTGGCATGCCCCGGATGATTATTGGCCCACAACACGTTCGAACACCGGGCCCACTCCATAAATTATAGGCTATAGCACACCGTTTTGGATAAAAAAGAGCCTCGTTCACGTCGTTTCACCCGTTTGTCCACCCAAATGGCCTAAAAAAATTAAAATCACCATACTGGGATGATCCCCAACCTCACTGGGATGATCACCAATCAATTTTCGGCACACAACACGCCCAAACCCTGGGCCCACTCCCAAAACTGTGGGCTATAGCACACCGATTAGGCGCAAAATGGCCACAAAAAATTAAACGAACCACATTTGGACGATTCCCAACCTCCATGGCATACCCTAATCAATTTTTGGCCCATAACACGCCCATACCCCGAGCACACTCCCAAAAATGTGGGTTATAGCTTATCGATTTCACCTGAAAATGCCCCGTCCGCGCCATTTCGCCCATTTGTCCACCAAAATGGCCACAAAAAATTAAATGAACTACATTGAGATGATCCCCGAATTCCCTGGCAAGCCCCAATTAATTTTTGACCCATAGCACGCCCGAACCATGGGCCCACCCCCAAAACAGTGGGCTATAACATGTCGATTTGGCCCAAGAATGCTTTATTTCGCCCGTTTGTTCACCTAAATGGCCATGAAAAATTAAACGGACCAGAATGGGATGATCCCCAACCTCCCTGTAATACTCCGGTTGATTTTTGTCCCATAACATCCCTGGACCCAGGGCCTTCTCCTAAATTTGTGGGCTATAGAAAACCGATTTGGCTCCAACATGCCCCACGTTTGCGCCGTTTTGCCCATTTTTCCTCCCAAATGGCCACAAAAATGAAACATACCACACTGGATGATCGCCAACCTTCTGAAATGCCCGGATCAATTTTCATCCCACAGCACGTCGGACCCCAGGACCACCCTCGAACCGTGGGATAAGCACACTAATTTGGCCCAAAAATGTCCTGTTTGCATCGTTTTGAATGTTTGTCCACCCAAATGGCCACGAAAAATTAAATGGACCACAATGGGTTGATCCGCAACCTCCCTGGCATGCCCCGATCAATTTTTGGCCCACAACATGCCCGGACCTCGGGTCTACCCCCAAAACCGTGGGCTATTGAACATCGATTTGGTCCGAAAATGCCCTGTTTGCACTGTTTCGCTCGTTTGTCTTCCCAAATAGCCAAGAAAAATTAAAAGGACCATACTGGGATGATTCCCAACCTCCCTGGCATGCCCTAGTTGATTTTTGGCCTACAGCATGCCTGAACCTCGAGCCCATACCCGAAATCATGGGCTATAGCACACCAATTTGGCCTAAAAATGCCACGTTCGTGCCGTTTCACTCATTTGTCCACCCAAATAACCATAAAAATTTAAATGGACCATACTGGGATGATCCTGAACCTCCCAGAATGCCCCAGTTGATTTTTGACCCACAGCATGCCAGGGTCCACCCACAAATATGTGGGCTATCGCACACTGATTTGGCCTAAAAATGTCTCGTTCGTGCTGTTTCTCCCGTTTGTCCATCTAGATGCATATGAAAAATTAAACGGACCACATTAGAAAGACCTCCAACCTCCCTGGCATGTCCCAGTCAATTTTTGGCCCACAACATGCCTGGACCGTGGGCTTACCCCTAAAATCATGGGCTATAGCACAATGATTTGGCCTGAAAATGCCTCGTTCTCACTGTTTTACCTGTTTGTCCACCCAAATAGCCACGAAAAATTAAACGGACCAAACTGGGAATATCTCCAATCTCCCTGGCTTTTCCCAGTCAATTTTTAGCCCACAACACGCCCTGACCTCGGGCCCACCCCTTAAATCATTGGATATAGCACACCGATTTAGCCCGAAAATGCCCCATTCGTCTGATTCACCCGTTGTTCCACCCAAATAACCATGAAAAATTAAACAGACTACACTGGAATGATACCCAACCTCCCTGTCATGCCTCAGTTAATTTTTGGCCAATAACATGGTCGAACCTTGGGCCCACCCCTAAAACCGTGGGCTATAGCACACCCATTTAGCTCGAAAATGCCCCATTTTGCCTATTTATCCATGCAAATGGCCATGAAAAATTAAACAGAACACACTTGGATGATATCGAACCTCCTTGGCTCACCTCGGTAGATTTTTGCCCTACAGCACACTTAGACCTCGGGCCAACCCCCAAAACTGTGGGCTCTAGTACACTGATTTAGCCTAAAAGTGCCCTGTTTGCGCCGTTTTGCCCGTTTGTTTACCCAAATAGACATAAAAAATTAAACGGACCATACTGGGATGATCACCAACCTCCTTGGTATGCCCCGATGAATTTTCGGCCCACAGCACACCCGAACCCTAGGCCCACCCCAAAAATTATTGGCTATAGCACACTGATTTTGCCCAAAAATGCCTCATTCATGCCATTTCACCCATTTATCCTCCCAAATAGCCATAAAAAATTAAACGGACCCAATGGGATGATCCCCAACCTCCATGGCACGCCCCGATTAATTTTTTGCCTACAGCACACCCGTGCCCCGAGCCCACCCCAAAAACTGTGGGCTATAGCACACCAATTTAGCCTGAAAACTCCCCGTTCATGCCATTTTGCTCGTTTGTCCACCCAAATTCACAAAAAATTAAACAGGTCATACTGGGATGATCCCCAACCTCTCTGGTATGCTTTGATTGATTTTTGGCCTACAGCATGCCTGAACCCCGAGCCCACCCCCAAAACCGTGGGCTATAAGCACACCAATTTGGCCCAAAAATGCCCCTTTTGTACTATTTAGCCCGTTTGTCAACCCAAATGGCCACGAAAAATCAAAAGAACAACACTTGTATGATCCTGAACCTCCCTAGTGCTCCCCGGTCTATTTTTGGCCCATAGCACGCCCAGGCCCACCCCTAAAATCGTGGCTATCGCACACCAATTTGGCCCAAAAATGCCCCGTTCGCGCCGTTTTGTTTATTTGTCCACCCAGATGGCCACGAAAAATTAAATGGACCACACTAGGACGATCTCTAACTTCCCGGGCATGCCCCGGTAGATTTTTGGCCCACAGCATGCCTGGACCCTAGGACCACCCTCCAAATCATGGGATATAGTACACCGAATTGGCCCGAAAATGCCCCGTTTGCGCTGTTTCGCTCGTTAGTCCCCTCAAATGGAAAAAATAAATTAAACGAAACACTCTAGGATGATCTATAACCTCCCTGACATGCTCCAATTGATTTTCAGCATACAGAACGCCCGGACCCCACGTCCCACCAACAAAACCATAGGCTTTAGCACACCGATTTAGTCCGAAAATGCCTTCTTCACGCTGTTTTACCTGTTTGTCACCAAAATGGCCACAAAAAATTAAACGGACCACACCGGGATGATCCCAAACCTCCCTGCCAAGCTCCAAATGATTTTTAGCAAACAACATGATTGAACCCCGAGCCCACTCCCAAAATCGTGCGTTATAGCACACTATTTTTGCCCGAAAAAGCTTGTTCGTACCGTTTTGCCCTTTTGTCTACACAAATGGCCACAAAAATTAAACGGACCGCACGAGGATGATCCCCAACCTCTTTGGCATGCCCCGTTCAAATTTTAGCCCAAAGCACGCCCGGACCCCAAACCCACCTTCGAAACTGTGGGCTATAGCACACAGATTTGGCTTGAAAATGCCCCGTTCGCATTGTTTCGCCCGTTTGTTCTCTAAAATGGCAAATAAATTTAAACAGATGACACTAGGATGATTCCCAACCATCCTGGCACGACTTAGTCAATTTTTGGCCCACAACAAGCCTGAATCCCAGGCCCACCCCAGAAATCGTGGGTTATAGAACACCGATTTTGCCCTATAACTCCCAGTTTGCGCTGTTTTGCTCGTTGGTCCACACAAATGGCTACGAAAAATTAAACGGACCACACTGGAATGATCCCTAACCTTCCTGGCATGTCCTGATCATTTTTTGACCTATAGCACGCCCGAACCCCATGCTCACCCCCAAAATTGCAGGCTATAGCACACCGATTTGGCTCGATAATGCCCCGTATGCTCCGTTTGGCTCGTTTGTCCACCCAAATGGCCACAAAAAAATTAAACGGGCCATATTACAATGATCCCCAACCTCCCTGGCATACCCCAATCGATGTTCACCCCATAGTACGCCTGGATCCTAGGCCCACCCCCAAAACCGTGGGCTATATAGCACACCGATTTGGCCCAAAAATACCCCGTTCGCACCGTTTCTCTCATTTGTCTACGTAAATGGCCACAAAAAATTAAATAGACCACACTGGGACGATCTCCAACCTTCCTGTAATGCCTCGATTAATTTCACCCCACAGCACCCGAACCCCAAGCCCACCCCCAAAATCGTGTGCTATAGCTCACCGATTTGGCCCAAAAATCCCTCATTCGCGTGGTTTAGCCCATTCGTCCACCCAAATGGACACAAAAAGTTAAATGGACCATACTGTGACGATCCCCAACCTCCCTGGCATGCCCTGATCGATTTTAGGCCCACAGAACATCTGGACCCTGGGTCCACCCCCAAAATCGTGGGCTATAGCACACCGATTTGAACTGAAAATGCCCCGTTCATGCCGTTTTGCCTGTTTGTCCACTCAAATGGCCATAAAAAATTAAAAGAACTACATAAGGAAGATCCCCAACCTCTCTGGCATACCTCGGTCAATTTTAGGCCCATAGCACGCCCGAACCATGGGCCCACCAGCTAAATCCTTGACTATAGCACACCAATTTGGCCTGAAAATTCCCTGTTCACGCCGTTTCATTTGCTTGTCCACCTAAATGGACACGAAAATTAAACAGACCACACTGGGACAATCCTTAACCTCCCTGGCATACGCTGGTAGATTTTCGAACTGCAACACATCTGAACCCCATGCCCACCGCCAAAACCATGGGTAATAGCATAATGATTTGGCCCGATAACTCCCCGTTCACACTGTTTCGCTCCTTTGTCTACACAAATGGCCAAGGAAAAGTAAACAGACCTCACTAGGATGATCCCCAATCTTCCTAGCATGCCTCAGTGGACTTTTGGCCCACAACTCGCCCAGTCCTTGAGCCCACCCCTAAAACCGTAGATATAGCTCATAGATTTGGCCTGAAAATGCCCCGTTCATGCCGTTTCACCCGTTTGTCCACTCAAATGGCCAGGGAAAATTAAACGAACTATATTGGGATGATCTCTAACCTCCCTGGCATAATTTGGTCAATTTTTGGACCATAGTACGCCCGGATCTCGGACCCAACTCAAAATCGTGGGCTATAGCACATCGATTTGGCCCAAAAACACCCCATAATAGCCACAAAAAATTGAATGGACCACACTGAGACGATCCCTAACCTCTCTGGCATGACCCACAAGATTTTCAACCAACAGAATGCTCGGACCCCGGGCCCATCCCCAAAACAGTAGGATATAGCACACCAATTTTGCTCGAAAAAGCCTCATTCGTGCAGTTTAGCCCGTTTGTTCCCTCAAATGGCCATGAAAAATTGAAAGGACCATACTAGGATGATCCCCAACCCCCGTGGCACGCCCAGGTTGAATTTTAGACTACATTAAGCCCGAACCCAAGGTCCACCCCCAAAATCGTACGCTATTACACACTGATTTGGCCCAAAAATGCCCTATTCGCACTGTTTGTCCACCCAAATGGCCATGAAAAATTAACTGGACCACACTGGGATGATCCCAAACTTCAATGGCATGCCCCATTGATTTTCGGCCCACAGCACGCCCAAACCCTGAGTGCACCCCAAAACCATGGGCTATAGCAACCTGATTTTGCTCGAAAATGCCCTATTCGTACTGGTTTGACTGTTTGTCCACCCAAATGGCCACAAAAAATTAAACGGACCACACTGGGATGATCCCCAACCTCCCTGGCATGCCCCGATTGATTTTTAGCCCATAGCATGCCCAAACCTCGGGCCCACCCCCAAAACCATAGGCTATAGCTGACCGATTTTGCTCAAAGATGCCTCATTCAAATCGTATCACCCGTTTATCGAATCAAATGCTCAAAAAATTAAAGGGACCATACTGGGACGATCCCCAACCTCACAAGCATACCCAAATCAATTTCTGGCCCGCAACACACCTGAACCCCGAGCCCACCCCCGAAACCATGGGCTATAGCATACTGATTTGACTTGAAAATGCCTTATTTCACCTATTTATCCACCCAAATGTCCATAAAAAATTAAATGGACCACACCGATTTGGCCCAAAAATGCCCTTTTCGCGCTGTTTCGCCTGTTTGTCCTCCCAAATGGTCACAAAAAATTAAACGGATCATACTGGGATCATCCCTAACCTCCCTGGCACGCCCGAGTTGACTTTTGACCTACAACACGCCCCGACCCCGAGCCCACCCCCGAAATCGTGGGCAATAGCACATAGATTTGGCTCGAAAATGGCATTTTCGCTCTATTTCGCTCATTTGTCCACCCAAATAGCCATAAAAAATTAAATGAACCACACTGGGATGATCCAGAACCTCCGGGCATGCCCCAGTCTATTTTTGTCCCAAAGCACGCCTGGTCTACCTCCAAATATGTAGGCTATCGCACACTGATTTTGCTAAAAAATGCCTTGTTCGCACTGTTTTGCCCATTTGTCCAGCCGAATGGCCACAAAAAATTAAACAAACCACACTGGGATGATATTCAACCTCCCTGGCATGACTCAATTTATATTTGGAACACAGCATGCCTAGACCCCGGGACCACCCCCAAAATCGTGGGCTATAGCACACTAATTTGGCCCGAAAATGCCCTGTTCGCGTCGTTTTGCCCGTTTGTCCACCCAAATAGCCACGAAAAATTAAATGGACCATAATGGGACCCCCAACCTCTCTGGCATGCCCCCGGCAATTTTTGTCCCACAACACGCCTGGACCCCGGGCCCACCCCTAAAACTGTGGGTTATAGCACATCGATTTAGCCCAAAAATGCCCCGTTCATACAGTTTCACCAATTTGTCTACCCAAATGTCCCCAAAAAAGTAAACAGACCACAATGGGACGAACTCTAACCTCCTTGGCACGCCTCAGTTAATTTTTGGCCCACAGCACGCCCAGACCTCGAGCCTGCCCCCGTGGGCTATAGCAACCAGATTTTGCTCGAAAATGCCCCATTCACATCGTATTGACCGTTTGTCCACCCAAATGGCCACGAAAACTTAAAAGGACCATAATGGGATGATCCCTAACCTCCCTGGCATGCCCCGATCAATTTTTGAACCATTAAACACCTGGAACTCGGGCCCACCTTTAAAACCAAGTGCTATTGCATACCAATTTGGCTCGAAAATGCCTCATTTGCATCGTTTGTTCACCAAAATTGCCATAAAAAATTAAATGAACCACACTGGGATGATTTCCAACCTCCCTGGCATGACCTGGTCGATTTTTGGTGCACAGTACACTCAAACCCCGGGCCCACCCCTAAAACCGCATGCTATAGCACACTAATTTCTCCTTAAAATGCCTCATTTGCGCCGTTTCGCTCTTTTATCCTTCCAAATAGCCACAAAAAATTAAACGAATCACACTGGGATGATCCCTAACCTTTCGAACCATCCCATTAGATTATTTGCCCACAGCACGCAGGACCTCGGGTCCACCCCCGAAATCGTGGGCTATAGCACACAAATTTGGCCCGAAAATGCCCCTTTCGCACAGTTTTGGCCGTTTGTCCACCTATATAGCCACGAAAAATTAAATAGACCATACTGGGATAATCCCCAACCTCGCTGGCATGCCCCAGTCAATTTTTGGCCCGCAGCACCTCTGAACCCCGGGCCCACCCCCAAAACCATGGGGTATAGCACACCGATTTGCCTAAAAAGTACCACATTTGGCCTGTTTATCCACTAAAATGACCATGAAAAAATAAACGAACCACACTGGGATGATTCTCAACCTCCCTGGTACACCCTGATCGATTTTTGACCCACAACACATCCGTACCCCGTGCCTACCCCCAAAACCATGGGCTATAGGATACTGATTTGGCCCGAAAATGCCCAATTCACAATATTTTACCCGTTTCTCAATCCAAATAGCCACCAAAAATTAATCAGACCACTCTGGGATGACTCCCAACCTCCCTGGCACACCCCGATCTATTTTTGACAAATAGCACGCCCGGACCCCGGGCCTACCCCAAAATCATAGGTTATAGCCCGAAAAGCCCCATTCGCGATCTTTTGCCTGTTTCTCCACCCAAATGTCCATGAAAATTTAAACGGACCACACTGGGATGATCCCCAACCTTCCTAGAATGCCTTGATAAATTTCCGCCCACAGTACACCCGAACCCCAAGCCCACCCCCAAAACCGTTTGCTATAGCTCATCGATTTGGCTAAAAAATGTCCCATTCGCGCCGTTTTGCCCGTTTGACCACCTAAATGGCTACGAAAAATTAAATGGACCATACTGGGATGATCCCCAACCTCCCTTACAGTGCCCGATCAATTTTTGGACCACAGCACGTCCGAAACCCAGGCCCATCCAAAAAACTGTGGGCTATAGCACACCGATTTGGCCCGAAAATACCCCATTCTCACTATTTTGCCTGTTTGTCCACCCAAAGAGACAAAAAATTAAACGAACTATACAAGGATGATCCCAATCCTTCCTGGCAAGCCCCAATCAATTTTAGGCCCATAGCACGCCCGGACCAGGGGCCCACCCCCAAAATTGTTGGCTATAGCAAACCAATTTTTGGCCCGAAAATACCCCATTTGCGCGGTTTCGCCCGTTTGTCCATCCAAATGGCCACAGAAAATTAAACGAACCACACTTGGATGATCTGAAACATCCCTGGTATGCCCCGATCGATTTTCAGCCAGTAGTACACTCGAACCATGGGCCCACTTGTAAAATCGTGGGCTATAGCACACCTATTTGGCCAGAAAATGCCCTGTTTGTGCCATTTAGTTCACTTTTCCTGTCAAATGGCCACTAAAAATTAAACGGACCATATTGGGATAATCCCCAACCTCCTTGGCATGTCCTGATCATTTTTGGCCCACTGCATGCCCGAACCCCTAACCCACCCCCATAATCATGGGAAATAGCACACCAATTTGGCCTGAAAATGCCCCGTTCACATTGTTTCATCAATTTGTCCACCCAAATGTCCACAAAAAATTAAATGGACCACATTTGGACGATCCCTAACATTCCTGGAATGCCTCGATCAATTTTTTCCCACAGCATGCCCGGACCCCAAGCCCACCTCCAAAATCGTTTGCTATAGCTCACCGATTTGGCCCAAAAATGCCCCATTTGCTCCGTTTCACCTGTTTGTCCACCCAAATGTCCATGAAAATTTAAACGGACCACACTGGGATGATCCCCAACCTTCCTAGAATGCCTTTATCAATTTCCGCCCACAGTACACCCGAACCCCAAGCCCACCCCCAAAACCGTTTGCTATAGCTCACCGATTTGGCTAAAAAATGTCCCATTCGCGCCGTTTCGCCCGTTTGACCACCTAAATGGCTACGAAAAATTAAATGGACCATACTGGGATGATCCCCAACCTCCCTTACAGTACCCGGTCAATTTTTGGACCACAGCACGTCCGAAACCCAGGCCCATCCCAAAAACTGTGGGCTATAGCACACCGATTTGGCCCAAAAATACCCCATTCTCACCATTTCGCCTGTTTGTCCACCCAAAGAGACAAAAAATTAAACGGACTACACAAAGATGATCCCCAACCTTCCTGGAAAACCCCAATCAATTTTAGGCCCATAGCACACCCGGACCAAGGGGCCCACCCCCAAAATTGTTGGCTATAGCAAACCAATTTTTGGCCCGAAAATACCCCATTTGCGCTGTTTCGCCCGTTTGTCCGTCCAAATGGCCACAGAAAATTAAATGAACCACACTTGGATGATCTTAAACATCCCAGGCATGCCCCGGTCTATTTTCAGCCCGTAGTACACCCGAACCATGGGCCCACTTATAAAATCGTGGGCTAGCACACCTATTTGTCCAGAAAATGCCCTGTTTGTGCCATTGAGTTCACTTTTCCTGTCAAATGGCCACTAAAAATTAAACGGACCATATTGGGATAATCCCCAACCTCCTTGGCATGTCCTGATCATTTTTGGCCCACTGCATGCCCGAACCCCGAACCCACCCCCATAATCAAGGGAAATAGCACACCAATTTGGCCTGAAAATGCCCCGTTCACGTTGTTTCATCAATTTGTCCACCCAAATGTCCACGAAAAATTAAATGGACCACACTTGGATGATCCCTAACATTCCTGGAATGCCTCGATCAATTTTTTCCCACAGCATGCCCGGACCCCAAGCCCACCTCCAAAATCGTTTGCTATAGCTCACCGATTTGGCCCAAAAATGCCCCATTTGCTCCGTTTCACCTGTTTGTCCACCCAAATGGCCACAAGAAAATAAATGGGCCATATTGGGACGATCCCCAACCTCTCTGGGCTATAGCACACCAATTTAGCCCGAAAATACTCCATTCACGTCGTTTCGCCTGTTTATCCACCCAAATAGACACAAAAAATTATACGGACTACACAAGGATGATCCCAATCTCCCTGGAATGCCATAGTTAATTTTAGGAACACAACACGCCAAGACCAGGGGCCCACCCCCAACATTGTTGGCTATAGCACACCGATTTGGCTAAAAAATACCCCATTCATGCTGTTTCGTCTGTTTGACCACCCAAATGGCCATAAAAAATTAAACGAACCCACACTGGAATGATCTCCAACCTCCCTGGCATTCCTCGATCGAATTTTAGACCACAGAACGCCCGGACCACAGGAACACCCCCAAAACCGTGGGCTATAACACACCTATTTGGCCCGAAAATGCCTCGTTCGCTCCATTTTGCCCTTTTGTCCACTTCAATGGCCACAAAAATTAAACGAACCACACTGGGATGATCATCAACCTTCCTGACACGCCCTGGTTAATTTTTGGCCCACAATACGCCCAAAACCCGGACCCACCTCAAAATCGTGGGCTATAACATATCGATTTGGCCTAAAAATGTCCCATTCGCATTGTTCCACCCATTTGTCCACCTAATTGACCACAAAAAAAATAAATGAACCATACGAGGACGATCCCCAACTAGGCCTCGGATGATTTTTAGCCCACAACATGCTCGAACCCTAGGCCCATCCTTAAAACAGTGGGCGATAGCACAGTGATTTGGCTCGAAAATGCCCCACTCGCACTGTTTCGCCTGTTTGTCCACCCAAATGGCCATGAAAAATTAAATGAACCACAATGGGATGAGCATCAACCTCCCTATCACTCCAGGTTGATTTTTGGCCCACAGCACGCCTAGACCTCGGGACCACCCCCCAAAACCGTGTGCTATAGCACATTAATTTAGCCCGAAAATACCCCTTTTGCATAGTTTTGCCTATTTGTCCACACAAATGGCCATGAAAAACTAAACAGACCACAATGGGATGATCCCCAAAATTTTTGGCATGCGCCGATCAATTTTTGACTCACAACACGCCTGGACCCCGAACCCACCCCCAAAACTGTGGGCTATATAGCACACCGATTTGGCCCAAAAATGCCCTGTGGGCTATAGCACACCGATTTGCCTTGAAAACTCCGCGTTCTCACCATTTTGCCCGTTTGTCCACCCAAATGCCACGAAAAATCAAACGGACCACACTGGGATGATTCCCAAAATGACCCATAGTATGCCCGGACACCAAGCCCACCCCCAAAACCATGGGCTATAGCACACTAAATTGGCCCAATAATGCCCCATTCGTACTGGTTTTCCTGTTTGTCAACCCAAATGGCCACAAAAAATTAAATGGAATATACTGGGATGATCTCGGACTCCCTGGTACTCCTCGGTTGATTTTTGCCCCACAACATAACCGAGCCCACCCCTAAAGCCATGGCGATCACACACTGAATTGGCTTGAAAATCCCGTATTCGCACCGTTTCTCCAGTTTGTCCACCTAGATGAACACAAAAAATTAAATGGACCATACTAAAATGATCTCTAACCTCCCTGTCATGCCCCGGTAGAATTTTGGCTCACAGTATGCCTGGACCCCATTCCCACCCCCAAAATCGTGGGATATATTACACTGAATTAGCCTAAAAATGCCCCGCTCGCGCCATTTTACCCGTTTGTCCACCCAAATGTCCACGAAAAATTAAACAGACTACTCTGGGATGATCCCTAAACTCCCTGGCGTGCCTCGATCAATTTTCAGCCCACAGCATGCTCGGAACCTGGGCCTACCTCTAAATCCATAGGCCTAGAACACTGATTTGGCTTGAAAATGCCCTGTTCATACCGTTTCCCCCGTTTGTATACCCAAATGGCCATGAAAACTTAAACGGACCACACTGGGACTATCTCCAACCTCCTTGGCAAGCCCCAGTTGATTTTTCGCCCACAGCACGCTCGAACCCCGATCCCACCCTCGAAGTCGTGGGTTATAGCACACTGATTTTGCCCAAAAATGGTTGTTCGCGCCGTTTTGCCCTTTTGTCCACCAAAATGTCCACAAAAAAAATGTACGGACCACATTGGCACGATCCCTAACCTCCATGCCACGCGTCGGTCGAATTTCGCCCCAAAGTACGCTTGCACCCCGGACCCACACCCAAAACTGTTGGCTATAGAACACTGATTTAGCAGGAAAATGCGTTGTTCAACACATTTTGCCCGTTTGTCCTCTAAAATGGCCACAAAAAATTAAATAGACCATACTGGGATGATCCCCAACCTCCCTGACACGACCCGATCAATTTTTAGCCAACAGCAAGCCTGAACACCGGGCGCACCCCTAAAATTGTGGGCTATAGCACACCGCTTTTTCACAAAAATGCCTTGTTCGCACCGTTTTGCCCATTTGTCCACCCAAATGGCCACAAAATTAAACAGACCACATTGGGACGATCCCAAACCTCCCTGGCATTCACCGATCAATTTTTGGCCAATTTACGATCGGACCCCAAGCCTACTCCCAAAATCGTGGGCTATCGCACACCGATTCGCCCCAAATATGCCCCGTTCGTACCTTTTTGCCCGTTTGTCCACCCAAGTAGCCGCGAAAAAATAAACGAACCACACTGGGATGATCCCTAATCTCCTTGGTAATCCCCAATTAATTTTCGGCCCACTGCACGCCCGGACCCCTGGCCACCCTGGAAACCGTGGGCTATAGCACAGTAATTTGGCCCAAAAATGCCCCGTTCACGCAGTTTCACCCGTTTGTCCACCCAAATGGCCATAAAAAATTAAACGAACCATACTGGGACGATCTTAAACTTCCCTGGCATGCGTCAGTTAATTTTTGGCCCACAGCACATCCGAACCTCGTGCCAACCCCCAAAATCGTAGTCTATAGCACACCGATTTGGCCTAAAAATGCCCCATTCGCGCCGTTTCGCCTGTTTATCCTCCCAAATAAACACAAAAAATTAAACGGACTATAAAAGGATGATCCCCAACCTCCCTGGCATGCCCTGGTTAATTTTAGGCCCACAGCACGCCTGAACAATGGGCCCATCCCCAAAGTCATTGTCTATAGCACACTAATTTACCTCGAAAAAACCCGTTCACGTCATTTTACCCTTCGTCCACCCAAATGGCCACGAAAAATTATATAGACCACATTGGGATGATCACCAACCTCCCTGGCATGCCTCGGTCGATTATCGGCCCATAGCACGCCCATACACCGAGGCCACCCTAATACCGTGGGCTATAGCACACCGATTTGGCTCGAAAATGCCCCGTTCATGCCGTTTTGCTCGTTTGTCAAACCAAAAGGCCACGAAAAATTAAACGGACCACACTTGGATGATTCCAACCTCCTAGGAAGCCCGGGTCTATTTTTGACCAACAGCATGCTCGAACCCCGGGCCCACCCCCAAAACCATGGGCTATTGCATTTCGACTTGGCTCGAAAATGCCACTTTCACATTGTTTTGCCCATTTGTCGACCCAAATGGCCATAAAAAATTAAAAGGACCACACTGGGATGATCCCCATCATCAATGGCATGCCTCGATTAATTTTTGGCGCACAGCACCACCAGAACCTGGGCCCACACCTTAAACCGTGTCGATAGCACACCAATTTAGTTTGAAAATGCCTCATTTTGCCCGTTTGTCCACCAAAATAGCCACACTAAATTAAACGGACCATACTGCGATGATCCCCAACCTCTTTAGCATGCCACGATTGATTTGTGGCCCAAAGAACTCTCGTATCACGGGTCCACCCCCAAAACCGTTGGCTATAGCATACCGTTTTGGCCCAAAAATGCTTGGTTCGCAAAATTTTACCCTTTTGTCTACCAAAATGGACACAAAAAATTAAAAAGACCACACTTGGATGATTCCCAACCTCCCTGAAATGCCCCAGTCTATTTTTGGCTAATAGCACGCCCGGACCCCGTACCCACCCTAAAACCATAGACTATAACACATCGATTTGGACCGAAATTGCTCTGTTCGCATCGTTTTGCCTGTTTGTCCACTAACTGGCCATGAAAAATTAAACGAAACATAATACAATGATTCCCAACCTCCTTGACATGCCCTGGTTAGTTTTCGGCACACAACACACCCGGACCTCGAGCCCACCCCCAAAACCATGGGTTATAGAACATCGTTTTGGCCTGAAAATGCCCCATTTCGCTCGTTTATCCGCCCAAATGGCCACAAAAAGTTAATAAAACAACACAAGGATAATCCCCACTCTCTCTGGCATGTCCCGATCGATTTTTGGCCCATAACACGCTCGAAACCCATGCCCACCTCCAAAACCGTGGGCTATTGCACACTGATTTGGCCGAAAAATGCCCTATTCCAACTATTTTGCCCGTTTGTCCATCCAAATGTCCACGAAAAGTTACATAAACCATACTGGGATGATCCCCAACCTTCTTGGAATGCCTCGATCAAATTTGGTGCACAGCACGCCCGAACCTCAAGCACACCTCCAAAATCGTGTGTTATAGTGCACTGATTAAAATGCCCCATTCACGTGGTTTCACCCATTTGTCCACCCAAATAGCCATGAAAAAATAAATGGACCATACTGGGACGATCCTCAACCTCCCTGGCATGCCCTGGTTCATTTTGGGCCCCCAACACATTCAAACGTTGGGCCCACCCTCAAAACCATGGGCTATAGCACACCGATTTGGCTTAAAAATATCCCATTCGCGCTATTTCGCCTGTTTGTCTACCCAAATTTCCTTGAAAAATTAAATGGACCACACTGGGATGATCTCCAACCTCCCTGGAATTCCTTGATCAATTTCCACCCACAGCACCCGAACCCTAAGCCCACCCCCAAAACCGTGTGCTATAGCTCATCGATTTGGCCTGAAAATGCCCTGTTTGCGCCGTTTTGCCTGTTTGTCCGCCCAAATGGCCACAAAAAATTAAAAGGACTACATAAATATGATCCCCAACCTCCCTAGCACACCTTGGTAAATTTTAGGCCCACAGAACACCTGGACCATGGGCCCACCACCTAAATCCTTGTCTATAGCACACCAATTTGGCCTAAAAATTCCCCATTCTCGTCGTTTCATCCGTTTGTCCACCCAAATAGCCACGAAAAATTAAACAGACCATACTGGGACAATCCCCAACCTCCCTGGCATGTCTTGATCTATTTTTGGCCTACAGCACATCTGAACCCTATGCCCACTCCCAAAATCGTGGGCAATAGCATAATGATTTGGCCCGATAATTCCCCGTTTGCGCTATTTCGCTCGTTTGTCTACCCAAATGGCTAAGAAAAAGTAGAAAGACCCCTTTGGGATGATCCGTAATCTCCCTGGCATGCCGCAGTGGATTTTTGGGACACAACTCGCCCAGACCCCAAGCCCACCACCAAAATCGTCAATATAGCTCATCGATTTGGCCTGAAAATGTCTCGTTCGTGTCGTTTCACCCGTTTGTCCACTCAAATAGCCAAGGAAAATTAAATGAACAATACTGGGATAATACCTAACCTCCTTAGCAAGCCCTGGTCAATTTTTGGACCACAATACGCCCGGATCCCGAACCCACCTCAAAATCATGGGATATAGCACATCGATTTGGCCCAAAAACATCCCGTTCGCGTTGTTTCTCCTGTTTATCCACCCAAAGGGCCACAAAAAAATTGAACGGACCACAATGAGATGATACATAACATCCCTGGCATGCCTCGGATGATTTTCGACCCACAACACGCTCGATCCTTGGGCCCATCCCTAAAATAGTGGGATATAACACACTAATTTGGCTCGAAAAAAGCCCCATTTGCGTAGTTTTGCCCGTTTGTTCACCCAAATGGCCACAAAAAATTAAACGGACCATACTGGGATGATCCCCAACCTCCCTGTTATGCCCTGATGGATTTTAGGCCCACAGCAAATCCGGACCCCGAGCCCACCCCCGAAACCGTGGGCTGCACACCAATTTGACTCGAAAATGCCTTGTTTCACCCATTTGTCCACCCAAATGGCCACAAAAATTTAACGGACCACACTGCGATGATCCCTAACCTCCCTGGCATGCCCTGATCAATTTTTGACCCACAGCACGCCATTACCCTGGGCCACCCCTAAAATCGTGTGCAATAGCATATCGATTTGGCCCAAAAATGCCCCGTTCGCGCTATTTCAGCCGTTTGTCCACCAAAATGGCCACAAAAAATTAAATGGACAACACTAGGATGATCTCCAACCTTTATAGCATGCTGCTGTCAATTTTCGGCCCATAGCACGTCCGAACCCCTGGCCCATCCCAAAACTATGGGCTATAGCACACCGATTTGGCTCGAAAATGCCCTATTCGTGTTGTTTCGCCCCTTTATCCACCCAAACGGCCATGCAAAATAAAACGAACCATACTGGGATGATCCCCAATCTCGCTGGCAAGCCCCTTTCAATTATGATACACAACACACACGAACCTTGAGCCCATCCCAAATACCGTGGGCTATAGCACATTGATTTGGCCCAAAAATGCCCTGAATCGCCCGTTTGTCCACCCTAATGGCCACAAAAAATTAAACGGACCACACCGGGATGATCCCCAACCTCCGTAGCATGCCTCAGTTGATTTTTGGACCACAGCATGCCCAGACCTCGGGCCTAACCCCAAAACTGTGCGCTATAGCACACCGTTCTGGACCAAAACTACCATGTTTGCGTCGTTTTACCTGTTTGTCCACCCAAATGGCCAAGAAAAATTAAACGGACGACACTGGGATAATCCCCAACCGCCATGGCATGCCTCGATTGATTTCCACAACATAGCATGCCTACACCGCGGGCCCACCTCTAAAATCGTGGAATATAACAAACCAATTTAGCCTAAAATGCCTCAGTCGCGCTGTTTAGCTAGTTTTTCCAGCAAAATTACCATGTAAAATTTGACGGACAACACTGGGATGATCCCCAATCTACCTGGCACGCCCCGAGTAATTTTTGGCCCACAGCATGCTCAGACCCGGGCCCACCTCCAAAACTGTGGGCTATAGCACACTGATTTTGCCCAAAAATTCCCCTTTTCACATCGTTTCACCAGTTTATCCACCCAAATAGCCCCCAAAAATTAAATTTTCAACTCAAAGCACGCTGGGAACCCAGCCCACCCCCAAAACCATGGGCTATAGCACACCGATTTTGCATGAAAATGCCCCGTTCAAGCCGTTTTGCTCGTTTGTCCACCCAAACAGCCCAAAAAATCAAACAAACTATACTGGAATGATACCCAACCTCCATGGCATGCCCCGATCAATTTTTTGCCTATAGTGTGCTCGGACCCCAGGAGCACCCCCAAAACTGTGGGCTATAGCACACTAATTTGGCACGAAAATGCTCCATTTGCGTCGTTTCTCCCGTTTGTCCACCAAAATGGCCACAAAAAATTAAACGAATCACACTTGGATGATACCAAACCTCCCTGGCATGCATCGGTCGGTTTTTTGCCCACAAAACACTGAGATCCCGGGCCCACCCACAAAATCATGGGCTATAGCACACCGATTTAGCCCGAAAATGCCCTAGTTGCGTTGTCTCACCCGTTAGTCCATCCAAATGGCTATGAAAAATTAAACAGATTACACTAGGTCGATCCTCAACCTCCCTGGCATGCCTGGTCAATTTTTGGCCCACAGCACACCTGGACCCCGGGCCCACCCCGAAAACAATGGGCTATAGCAAATCGATTTATCCTAAAAATGCCCTATTTGCACCGTTTCATCCGTTTGTCCACCCAAATGGCCACAAAAAATTAAAAAGACCATACTGGGATGATCCCCAACCATCCTGGAACACCTCGGTCAATTTTAGGCCCACAGCACATCTGGACCCCGAGCTCTTGCCTGAAAAATTGGGCTATAGCACACCGATTTGGCCCGAAAATGCCCCGTTCATGCCATTTCACCTGTTTGTCCTCCCAAATGGCCACAAAAAATTAAACAGACAATACTAGGATGATCCCCAACCTCCCTGGCATGCTCCGGTTGATTTTTGGCCCACAGTATGCCCAGACCCCATGGCCACCCCCGAAACCGTGGGTTATAGCTCACCGATAAAATGCCTCATTCGCACCGTTTCACCTGTTTGACCAAACAAATTACAATAAAAAATTAAACAAACCTTACTGGGATGATCCCCAACCTCCATGGCATTCTCCAATCAATTTTTGACCCCCAAAACCGTAGGCTATAGCACACCAATTTAGCCTAAAATGCCCCTATCGCGTAGTTTCTCCCGTTTGCCCACCTAAATTGCCACAAAAAATGAAATGGACTATACTAGGATGATTTGCAACCTCCCTGGCATACCCCGGTCAATTTTTGTCCCACAACACACCTGGACCCCGGGTCCACCCCCTAAACTGTGGGCTATAGCACACCGATTTAGCCCGAAAATGCCTTGTTCACACCGTTTCGCCCGTTTGTCCACCCAAATGGCCAAATAAAATTAAATGGACCACACTGGGATGATCCTCAACCTCCCTGGCATGCCCTGGTTAATTTTTGGCCCACATCACCCCGGAACCACCCCAATACCGTGGGCTATAGAACATTGATTTGGCCAAAAAATTTCCCATTTGCATCGTTTTGCCCATTTGTCCACCTAAATGGTCACAAAAAAATAAATGGGCCACACTGAGACGATCTCAAACCTCCCTGGCATGCCCGAAACCCAGGCCCACCCCCAAAAACGTGGGCTATAGCACAACAATTTGGCTTAAAAATACACTGTTCGCATCATTTCGCACGTTTGTCCACCCAAATGGCCACGAAAAATTATATAGACCACACTGGGATGATCCCCAACCTCCCTGGCATGCCCTGGTCGATTTTTGTCCCACATCATGCCCGTACATCGATTCCACCCCAATACCGTGGGCTATAGCACACCGATTAGGCCCAAAAATGCCCCGTTCACGCTGTTTTGCTCATTTGTCCAACCAAAAGGCCACAAAAAATTAAACGGAACACACTGGGATGATCCTCAACCTCCCTGGCAAGCCCAGATCGATTTTTAACCAACAACATACCCGGAACCTAAGTCCACCCTCAAAACCGTGGGCTATTGCATATCGATTTGGCTCAAAAATGCCACCTTCGCATCGTTTTGCCCGTTTGGCTACCCAAATGGCCACAAAAAATTAAAAGGACCACACTGGGATGATCCTCATCCTCACTGGCACACCTCGATCAATTTTTGGCCCACAGCACCACCTGACCCCGAGCCCACCCCCAAAACTGTGTCTATAGCACACTGGCTCGAAAATACCTCATTTCGCCCGTTTGTCCCCAAAAATAGCCATAAAAAGTTAAACGGACTATACTGGGATGATCCCCAATCTCCCTGGCATGCCACGATCGATTTTGGTCCCATAGCATGCCCATATCAAGAGTCCACCCCCAAAACCGTTGGCTATAGAATACCGATTTGGCCCAAAAATGCTCGGTGTGCGAAGTTTTACCCTTTTGTCCACCCAAATGCCACGAAAAATTAAATAGACCACACTTGGATGATTTCCAACCTCCCTGAAATGCCCCGTTCTATTTTCGGCTAATAGCACGCCCGGACCCCGTACCAACCCTAAAACCATAGACTATAGCATATCGATTTGAAAGAAAAATGCTCCGTTTGCACTGTTTCACCCGATTGTCCACCCAAATGGCCACAAAAATTAAATGAATAACACTGCAATGATTCCCAACATCCCTTACATGCCCTGGTTAATTTTCTGCACACAACACGCCCGGACCTCGAGCCCACCCCTAAACACGTGGGCTATAGCTCACTGATTTGGCCTGAAAATGAACCATTTTACTCGTTTGTCGACCCAAATGGCCGTGAAAAATTAATCAAACCACACAGGGACAATCCCCAATTTCCCTGGCGCGCCCCTATCGATATTTGTCCAATAACACACCCGAACCCCGTGCCCACCCCCAAAACTGTGGGCTATGCATACCGATTTGGCCTGAAAATGTCCTGTTCGCACTATTTTCCCCGTTTGTCCAGCTAAATATCCATGAAAAGTTAAATAGACCACACTGAGACGATCCCTAACCTTCCTGGAATGCCTCGATTGATTTTGGCCCACAACATGCCTGAACCTCATGCACACCTCCAAAATCGTGTGCTATAGCGTACTAATTTGGCCCGAAAATGCCCCATTCACGTGGTTTCGCCCGTTTGTACCGCCAAATAGCCGTAAAAAATTAAATGGACCATACTAGGATGATACTCAACCTCCCTGGCATGCCCTGGTTGATTTTGGGCCCACAACACATCCAAACCTCAGGCCCACCCTCAAAACCATGGGCTATAGCATACCGATTTGGCTTGAAAATGCCCTATTCACGCCGTTTCGCCTGTTTGTCTACCCAAATGTCCATAAAAAGTTGAACGGACTAAACTGGGATGATATCCAACCTCCCTGGAATGCCTCAATCTACTTCAGCCCACAGCACCCGAACCCCAAGCCCACCCCTAAAATCCTGTGCTATAGCTCACCAATTTGGCCCAAAAATGCCTCATTCGTGTGGTTTTGCCCGTTTGTCCACCTAAACAGACACAAAAAATTAAATGGACCATACTAGGATGATCCCCAACCTCCCTGGAATGCCCTGATCGATTTTGGCCTACAGCATATCTAGACCCCGGGCCCACCCCCAAAATCGTAGGCTATAACACATCGATTTGGCCTAAAAATGCACCATTTACGTCGTTTTCCCTTTTTGTCCACCCAAATAGCCACAAAAATCAAACAAACTATATAAGGATAATCCCCAAACTCTCTGGCATACCTCGGTCTATTTTAGGCCCACAGCACCCTTGGACCATAGGCCCACAACCTAAATCCTTGGCAATAGCACACCAATTTAGCTCAAAAATTCCCTGTTCGCACAGTCTGATCCGTTTGTCCACCCAAATGGCCACGAAAAACTAAACGGACCACACTAGGATGATCCCTAACCTCCCTGTCATGCCCTGGACAATTTTTGGCCAACAGCACATCTGAACCCCATGTCCACCCCCTAAACCATGGGTAGTAGCACAATGATTTGGCCCGATAATTCTGTGTTCGCGCCGTTTCACTCGTTTGTCTACCCAAATGGCCAAGAAAAAGTAAACAGACCCTACTGGGATGATCCCCAATCTCCCTGGCATGTGTCAGTTGATTTTTGGCCACAGCTCATCCAAAAACCGAGCCCACCCCTAAAACCGTAGATATTACTCATCGATTTGGCCTGAAAATGCCCCGTTCAGGCCGTTTCACCCGTTTGTCCACTCAAATAGCCAGGGAAAATTAAATAAACTACACTGGGATGATCCTTAACCTCCCTGGCACACCTTGGTCAATTTTTGGACCACAGCACGCCCGAATCCCGGAGCCACCTCAAAATCATGGGCTATTGCACATCGATTTGGCGCAAAAATACCCCGTTCGTGCCGTTTCTCCCGTTTGTCCACCCTAATGGCCACAAAAAATTGAACGGACCACAATGAGAAGATCCCTAACCTCCCTGGCATGCCTCGAATGATTTTCAACCCACAGCATGCTCGGACCCCGGGCCCATGCCCAAAACAGTAGGATATAACACACCAATTTTGCTCGAAAAAGCCCCATTTACGCAGTTTCGCCCGTTCGTTCAACCAAATGGCAATAAAAAATCAAACGGACCATACTGGGATGATCCCCAACCTCCGTGGCATGCCCTGGTTGAATTTTCACCCACAACAAGCCTAAACCCAGGGCCCACCCCAAAAACCGTATGCTATATCATACCAATTTGGCCTGAAAATGCCCTATTCACATTATTTGTCCACCCAAATGGCCACGAAAAATTAAACGGATCACACTAGGACGATCCCCAACTTCCCCGGCATTCCCCATTAATTTTTGTCACACATCACACCCGAACCCTGGGTCCACCCTAAAACCATGGGCTATAGCAATTCGATTTGGCCCGAAAATGCCTTATTCATGCCATTTTGATCGTTTGTCCACCCTAATGGCCACAAAAAATTAAACGGACTACACTGGGACGATCCCCAACCTCCATGACATGCCCTGGTTGATCTTCAGCCCACAGCATGCCTGAACCTCGGGCCCACCCCCAAAACCATGAGCAATAGATGGCTGATTTGGCTCAAAAATGCCTTATTCGCGTCATTTCACCCGCCTGTCGAATCAAATACTAAAAAAAATTAAAAGGACCATACTGGGATGATCCCCAACCTTACTGGCATACCCCAATCAATTTTTGTCCCTCAATACAGCTGAACCTCGAGCCCACCCCAAAAAACATGGGCTATAGCACACCAATTTGACTCGAAAACACCTCGTTTCACCCTTTTTTCAACCCAAATGGCCACGAAAAATTAAACAGACCACACTACATGATCCCTAAACACCCTGGCATGCCTCGATCGATTTTTGACACACAACACGCTTGTACCCTGGGCCACCCCTAAAACCGTGAGCAATAGCATACCGATTCCGCACGAATATGCCCCGTTCGTACCATTTCGACCGTTTGTCCACCAAAATAGCCATAAAAAATTAAATGGACCACACTAGGATTATCTCCAACCTCTTTGGCATGCCCCGGTCAATTTTTGGCCCATAGCATATCCAAACCCCGGGCCCATCCCAAAACTATGGGCTATAGCACACCGATTTGGCCCGAAAATGCCCCGTTCGCGCAGTTTCACCTGTTTGTCCACCCAAATGTCCACAAAAAATTAAACAGACCACAATGGGGTGATTCCAAACCTACCTGGTATGCCTCAGTCAATTTTTGTCCAACAGCACGCCCGGACCTCGAGCCCACCCCCAAAACTGTGTGCTATAACACTCTAATTTAGTTCGAAAATATCCCATTCACATCGTTTTGCCCGTTGGTCCACCCAACCACCCTGGTACAACCTGGTTGATTATTGGACCATAGCACACCCAAACCTCGGGCCCACCCCCGTGGGCTATAGCAACTCGATTTCGCTCGAAAATGCCCCATTCGCACCGTATTGACCGTTTATCCACCCAAATGGCCACGAAAAATTAAAAGGACCACACTGTGATGATCCAAAACATCCCTAGCATGCCCCGATCATTTTTCAACCCATTACACACCTGGAACTCCGGTCCACCCTTATAACCAAGGGCTAGAGCACACCGATTTGGTTCAAAAATGCCTCGTTTGCATCGTTTGTTCACCAAAATGGCCACAAAAATTAAATAAATCAAACTGGGATGATCTCCAACCTCCCTGGCATGACCTGGTTGATATTTTCCACATGGCACGCTCGAACCCCGGGCCCACCCCTAAAACCTCATGCTATAGCATATTGATTTCGCTTGAAAATGCCTCATTTGCGCCGTTTTGCCATTTTATCCGCCCAAATAGCCACGAAAAATTAAACGGATCACACTGGGATGATCCCTAACCTTTTGACCCATCCCGATACATTTTTGTCCCACAGCACACCGGACCTCGGGTCCACCCCCAAAACCGTGGGATATAGTACACTAATTTGGCCCGAAAATGACCCTTCCGCACAGTTTTGCCCGTTTGTCCTCCTAAATAGCTACGAAAAAATAAACGGACCATACTGGGCTTATCCCCAACCTCGCTGGCACGCTCCAGTCATTTTTTGGCCTATAGCACCGCCAAACCCTAGGCCCACCCTGAAATCGTGGGCTATAGCACACCGATTTGCCTCGAAAATGCCTAATTTGGCCCGTTTGTCAACTAAAATGACCACAAAAAAATAAACGAACCACACTAGGATGATCCCCAGCCTCATTGACACACCCCGATCGATTTTTGACCCACAACACATCCGTACCCCATGCCCACCCCTAAAACCATGGGTTATAGCCACAAAATTTTACCCGTTTGTCCACCCAAATAGCGACAAAAAATTAATCGAACCACACTGGGATGATTCCCAACCTCCCTGGCACACCCCGGTCTATTTTTTTGAAAATAGTATTCTCGGACCCTGGGCCCACCCATAAATCGTAGTCTATTGCCCAAAAATGACCCATTCGCCATCTTTCGCCCGTTTGTGCACCCAAATATCCACAAAAAATTAAACGATCCACACTGGGATGATCCCCAATCTTCCTAGAATGCCTCAATCAATTTCTGTCCACAGTACACCCAGACCCCAAGCCCATCCCCAAAACCATTTTCTATAGCTCACCGATTTGGCTTGAAAATGTCGCATTCACGCTGTTTAGCTCATTTGACCACCTAAATGGCTACAAAAAATTAAATGGACCATACTGGGACGATCCCCAACCTCCATGCCACGCCCCTGTCAATTTTTGGCCCACAACACATCCGGGCCCCGAGCCCACCCCCAAAACTGTGGGCTATAGCACACTAATTTGGCCCGAAAATACCCCATTCGCACCGTTTCGCCTGTTTGTCCACCCAAAGGGACACAAAATTAAATGGACTATACAAGGATGATCCCCAACCTATCTGACATGCCCCAATTAATTTTAGGCCCACAACACGCCCGGACCAGGGGCTCACCCCTAAAATTGTTGGCTATAACACACTGATTTGGCACGAAAAATGCCCCGTTTACGCTATTTCACCCATTTGTCCATCCAAATGGCCACAGAAAATTAAACGAACTATACTTGGATGATCTCAAACCTCCCTGGCATGCCCCGGTCGATTATTAGCCCACAGTACGCTCAAACCATAGGCCCACCTGTAAAACAGTGGGCTATAGCACACCTATTTGGCCCAAAAATGCCATGTTCGTGCCATTTAGTTCACTTTTCCTCCCAAATGGCCATGAAAATTAAACGAACCATATTACGACGATTCCTAACCTACCTCCCTGGCACATCCCGATTATTTTTGGCCGACCGCACCCCCGAACCCCGAGGCCACCCCCATAACCATGGGAAATAGCACACCAATTTGGCCTGAAAATGCCCCTTTCACGTTGTTTCGCCAATTTGTCCACCCAAATGTCCACGAAAAATTGAACAGACCACACTTGGACGATCCCTAACATTCCTAAAATGCCTTGATCAATTTCAACCCAAAGCACGCCTGGACCCCAAGCCCCCCCCCCCCCAAAAATCGTTTGCTATAGCTCATCGATTTGGCCCGAAAATGCCCCATTTGCTTCGTTTCGCCTGTTTGTCCACCCTAATGGCCACAAAAAATTAAATGGACCATACTGGAACGATCCCCAACCTCTCTAGAATGCCCTGGTAAATTTTCAACCCACAGCATGTCTGGACCTGATCCCACCCCTAAAACTGTGGGCTATAACGCACAAATTTGGCCCGAAAATGCCCCATTTGCGTCGTTTCGCCTATTTGTCAACCCAAATAGCCATAAAAGTTAAACAGACCACACTGGGATGATCTCCAACCTCCCTGGCATGCCCAGTCGATTTTTGGCCTACAACATGCTCGACCTCGGGCCCACCCCCAAAACCGTTGGCAATATCACACCGATTTGGCTCTTAAATGCCCTATTTACTCCGTTTTGCTAGTTTGTTCACCCAAATAGCCATACAAAATTAAAAATACAACACTGGGATGATCTCCAATGTCCCTGTCATGGCCCGATCGATTTTCATCCCACATCACGCCCGAACCTTGGGTCCACCCCCAAAATCGTAGGCTATAGCACACTAATTTTTCCCGAAAATACCACATTCGCACCATTTTGCCCTTTTATCCTCCCAAATAGCCACAAAAAAACTAACGGACCATAATAGGATGATCCCCAACCTCCCTGGCATGCCCCTATCAATTTTTGGCCCACAGCATGCCCGAACCCCAGGCCCACCATCAAAACTGTGGGCTATAGCACACCGATTTGGCCTAAAAACTTCCCGTTCGCACCGTTTTGCCCGTTTATCCACCGAAATGCCACGAAAAATTAAACGGACCACACTGGGATGATTCCCAACCTCCCTCGCATTCACCGATCAATTTTCGGCCAATTTCACACCCGGACCCCAAGCCCACTCCCAAAATCGTGGGCTACAGCACATCGATTTGGCCCCAAACTGCCCCGTTCATACATTTTTGCCCGTTTGTCAACCCAAATAGCTGCGAAAAAAGAAATGAACCACACTGGGATGATCCCCAAAGTCCTTAGCAAGCATCGATCGATTTTTGTCCTACTCCACGCCTGGACCCCTGGCCCACTCTGAAACCGTGGGCTATAGCACACCAATTTGGCCCAAAAATGCCCTGTTCATGCAGTTTCACCCGTTGATCCGCCCAAATGGCCATGAAAAATTAAACGGACCATACTGGGATGATCTTAAACCTCCCTGGCACGCCTCAGTCAATTTTTGGCCTACAGAACATTCGGATCTCATGCCAACCCCCAAAATCGTGGGCTATAACAAACCGATTTGGCCAAAAAATACCCCATTCGTGCCATTTCTCCTGTTTCTCCTCCCAAATGGACACAAAAAATTAAACGGATTGCACAAGGATGATCCCCAACCTCCCTGGCATGCCCCGATTAATTTTAGGCCCACAGCACGCCGGAACAATGGGCCCACCCTCGAAATTATTGGCTATAGCACACCGATTTAGACTGAAAATGCCCCGTTCTCGCCGTTTCGCCTGTTTGTCCACCCAAATAGCCACAAAAGATTAAACGGACTACACTGGGATGATCCCCAACCTCCCTACCAAGCCTCAATTGATTTTAGCCCACAGGACACCCGAACCCCGGGCCACCCCAAAACCTTGGGCTATAGAAACCCAATTTGGCTAGAAAATGCCCAATTCGCACCGTTTTGACTATTTTTCCATCCAAATGGCCACGAGAAATTAAACCAACCATATTGGGATGATCCCCAACCTCCTGGCACGCCCCAGACAATTTTCAGCCCACAACACGCTCGGACATCGGGCCCACTCCAAAAAATATGGGCTATAGCACACCGTTTTGTATAAAAAAAAGCCCCGTTCACGCCGTTTCACTCGTTTGTCCACCAAAATGGCCTCAAAAAATTAAAATCACCATACTGGATGATCCCCAACCTCATTGACATGCCCCACAATTTTCGGCACACAACACGCCCAAACCTCGGGCCTACCCCTAAAACTGTGGGCTATAGCACACCAATTATGCCCAAAATGCCATATTTCAGCCGTTTGTCCACCCAAATAGCCACAAAAAATTAAACGAACCACATTTGGATGATTCCCAACCTTCCTGGCATGCCGTAATCAATTTTGGGCCCACAACACGCCCATACCCCAAGCCCACTCCCAAAAACGTGGGTTATAGCTTATCGATTTCACCTGAAAATGCCCCGTCCATACCATTTCGCCCATTTGTCCACAAAAAATTAAATGAACTATACCGAGATGATCCCCAAATTCCCTAGCAAGCCCCAATCAATTTTTGACCCATAGCACGCCCGAACATTGGGCCCACCCCCAAAACTGTGGGCTATAACATGTCGATTTGGCCCAAAAATGCTCTATTTCGCCCGTTTGTTCACCCAATGGCCACGAAAAATTAAATGTACCAGACTGGGATGATCCCCAACCTCCCTGGAATACTCCATTTGATTTTTGGCCCATAACATGCCTGGACCCAGGACCTTCTCCTAAATCTGTGGGCTATAGCAAACCGATTTGGCTCGAAAATGCCACACATTCTCGCCGTTTTGCCCATTTTTTCTCCCAAATGGCCCCAAAAAATGAAACGGACCACACTGGATGATTGCCAACCTTCTGGCATGCCCCGATCAATTTTCATCCCACAGTACGTCGGACCCCAGGACCACCCTCGAACCGTGGGATATAGCACACTAATTTGGTCGAAAAATGTGATGTTTGCACCGTTCTGAACGTTTGTCCACCCAAATGGCCACAAAAAAGTAAATGGACCACAATGGGTCAATCCTCAACCTCCCTGGCATGCCTCAGTCAATTTTTGGCCCACAGAACGCCCGAAACTCGGGTCCACCCCCAAAAACATGGGCTATTACACATCGATTTGGTTCGAAAATGCCCTGTTTATGCCGTTTCGCTCGTTTGTCTTCCCAAATAGCCAAGAAAAATTAAAAGGACCATACTGGGATGATTCCCAACCTCCCTGGCATGCCCCCGTTGATTTTTGGCCTACAGCATGCCTGAACCTCGAGCCCACACCCTAAATCGTGGGCTATAGCACACCAATTTGGCCTAAAAATGCCACATTCGTGCCATTTCACTCATTTGTCCACCCAAATAACCACAAATATTTAAATGGACCATACTGGGATGATCCTGAACCTCCCGGAATGCCCCAGTTGATTTTTGACCCACAGCATGCCAGGGTCCACCCACAAATATGTGGGCTATCACACACTGATTTGGCCTGAAAATGCCCCGTTCGCGCTGTTTCTCCCGTTTGTCCATCTAGATGCATATGAAAAATTAAACAGACCACATTAGAAAGACCTACAAATTCCCTGGCATGCCCCAGTCAATTTTTGGCCCACAACATGCCTGGACCGTGGGCTCACCCCTAAAATCATGGTCTATAGCACACCGATTTGGCCCGAAAATGCCCCGTTCTCACTGTTTTACCTGTTTGTCCACCCAAATAGCCACGAAAAATTAAACGGACCAAACTGGGAACATCTCCAATCTCCCTGGCTTTTCCCTGTCAATTTTTATCCCACAACACGCCCTGACCTCGGGCCCACCCCTTAAATCATGGGATATAGCACACCGATTTAGCCCGAAAATGCTCCATTCGTCTGATTCACCCGTTGTTCCACCCAAATAACCATGAAAAATTAAACAGACCACACTGAATGATACCCAACCTCCCTGTCATACTTCGGTTAATTTTTGGCCAATAATATACTTGAACCTTGGGCCCACCCCTAAAACCGTGGGCTATAGCACACCCATTTAGCTCGAAAATGCCCCATTTTGCCTATTTATCCATGCAAATGGCCATGAAAAATTAAACAGAACACACTCGGATGATCTCAAACCTCCTTGGCTCGCCCCGGTAGAATTTAGGCCCACAGCACACTTAGACCTCGGGCCCACCCCCGAAACTGTGGGCTCTAGTACATTGATTTAGCCCAAAAATACCCTGTTCGCGCCGTTTTGCCCGTTTGTTTACCCAAATAGACATAAAAAATTAAATGGACCATACTGGGATGATCACCAACCTCCTTGGTATGCCCCGATGAATTTTCGGCCCATAGCACGCCCGAACCCTGGGCCTACCCCCAAAATTATTGGCTATAGCATACTGATTTTGCCCAAAAATGCCTCATTCACGCCATTTCACCCATTTATCCTCCCAAATAGCCATAAAAAATTAAACGGACCCAATGGGATGATCCCCAACCTCCATGGCATGCCTCGATTAATTTTTGGCCCACAGCACGCCCGTGCCCCGGGCCCACCCCCAAAACTGTGGGCTATAGCACACCAATTTAGCCTGAAAACTCCTCGTTCATGCCATTTTGCTCGTTTGTCCACCCAAATTCACGAAAAATTAAACAGGACATACTGGTATGCTCCCGGTCTATTTTTGGCCCACAGCACGCCCAGGCTCACCCCTAAAATCGTGGCTATCGCACACCAATTTGGCCCGAAAATGCCCCGTTCACGCCGTTTTGCTTATTTGTCCACCCAGATGGCCACAAAAAATTAAACGGACCACACTAGGATAATCTATAACCTTCCGGGAATGCCCCAGTAGATTTTTGGCCCAGAGCATGCCTGGACCCAAGGACCACCCTCCAAATCATGGGATATAGTACACCGAATTGGCCCAAAAATGCCCCGTTTGCGCTGTTTCGCTCGTTAGTCCCCTCAAATGGCAAAAATAAATTAAACGAAACACTATAGGATGATTTATAACCTCCCTAGCATGCCCCAATTGATTTTCAGCACACAGAACGCCCGCACCCCGCGTCCCACCAACAAAACCATAGGCTTTAGCACACCGATTTAGTCTGAAAATGCCTTCTTCACGCTGTTTTCCCTGTTTGTCATCAAAATGGCCACAAAAAATTAAACGGACCACACCGGGATGATCCCAAACATCCTTGGCAAGCCCCAGATGATTTTTAGCAAACAACATAATTAAACCCCATGCCCAGTCCCAAAATCGTGCTTTATAGCACAATGTTTTTGCCCAAACATGCTTGTTCGTGCCGTTTTGCCCTTTTGTCTACACAAATGGCCACAAAAATTAAACGGACAACACTAGGATGATCCCCAACCACTTTGGCATGCCCCGGTCAAATTTCGGCCCAAAGAACGCCCGGACCCCAGAACCACCTTCGAAATTGTGGGCTATAGCACACCAATTTGGCTTGAAAATGCCCCATTCGCATTGTTTCGCCCGTTTGTTCTCTAAAATGGCGAATAAAATTAAACAGATGACACTGGGACGATCTCTAACCACCCTGGCACAACTCGGTCAATTTTTGGCCCACAACAAGCCTGAATCCCAGGCCCACCCCAAAAATCGTGGGTTAAAGAACACTGATTTTGCCCTATAACGCCCAGTTTGCGCTGTTTAGCCTGTTGGTCCACACAAATGGCTACGAAAAATTAAACGGACCACACTGGAATGATCCCCAACCTTCCTGGCATGTCCTGATCATTTTTTGACCTATACCACGCCCGAACCCCTTGCTCACCCCCGAAATCGCGGGCTATAGCACACCGATTTGGCTCGATAATGCCCCGTACGCTTTGTTTGGCTCATTTGTCCACCCAAATTGCCACAAAAAATTAAACAGGCCATATTACAATGATCCCCAACCTCCCTGGCATACCCCAATCGATTTTTGGCTCACAGAACGCTGGATCCTAGGCCCACCCCCAAAACCGTGGGCTATATAGCACACCGATTTGGCCCAAAAATACCCCGTTCGCACCGTTTCGCTCATTTTTCTACGTAAATGGCCACAAAAAATTAAACAGACCACACTAGGACGATCTCCAACCTTCCTGGAATGCCTCGATCAATTTCAGCCCACAGCACCCGAACCCCAAGCCCACCCCCAAAATCGTGTGCTATAGCTCACCGATTTGGCCCAAAAATGCCTCATTCGCGTGGTTTAGCCCATTCGTCCACCCAAATGGACACAAAAAGTTAAATGGACCATACTGTGACGATCCCCAACCTCCCTGGCACGCCTTGATCGATTTTAGGACCACAGAACATCCGAACCCTGGCCCCACTCCCGAAACCGTGGGCTATAGCGCACCGATTTGGCCTGAAAATGCCTCGTTCACATCGTTTGGCTTGTTTGTCCACTCAAATGGCCATAAAAAATTAAACGAACTATATAAGGATTATCCCCAACCTCTCTGGCACACCTCGATCAATTTTAGGCCCGTAGAATGCCCGGACCATGGGCCCACCAGCTAAATCCTTGACTATAGCACACCAATTTGACCCGAAAATACCCTGTTCATGCTGTTTCATCCGCTTGTCCACCCAAATAGACACGAAAAATTAAATAGACCACACTGGGATGATCCTTAACCTCCCTGGCATGCCCTGGTCGATTTTTGAACTGCAACACATCTGAACCCCATGCCCACCGCCAAAACCATGGGTAATAGCATAATGTTTTGGCCCGATAATTCCCTGTTCACGCTATTTCGCTCTTTTGTTTACCCAAATGGCCAAGGAAAAGTAAACAGACCTCACTAGGATGATCCCCAATCTTCCTGGCATGCCTCAGTGGACTTTTGGCCCACAGCTCGCCCAGACCCTGAGCCCAGCCCTAAAACTGTAGATATAGCTCATAGATTTGGCTTGAAAATGCCCCGTTCATGCCGTTTCACCCGTTTGTCCACTCAAATGGCCAGGGAAAATTAAACGAACCATATTGGGATGATCCCTAACCTCCCTGGCATACTTTGGTCAATTTTTGGACCACAATACGCCCGGATCCCGGACCCACCTCAAAATCGTGGGCTATAGCACATCAATTTGGCCCAAAAACACCCCATAATGGCAACAAAAAATTGAATGGACCACAATGAGACGATCCCTAACCTCCATGGCATGCCCCAAATGATTTTCAACCCACAGACCGCTCGGACCCCGGGCCCATCCCCAAAACATAGGATATAGCACACCAATTTTGCTCGAAAAAGCCTCATTCGCGCAGTTTAGACCGTTTGTTCCCCCAAATGGTCACAAAAAATTAAACGGACCATTCTAGGAAGATCCCCAACCTCCGTGGCACACCCAGGTTGAATTTTAGCCTACAGTAAGCTCGAACCCAAGGCTCACCCCCAAAATCTTACGCTATTACACACCGATTTGGCCCAAAAATACCCTATTCGCACTGTTTGTCCATCCAAATGGCCACAAAAAATTAAATGGACCACACTGGGATGATCCCAAACTTCCCTGGCATGCCCCATTGATTTTTGGCCCACAGCACGCCCGAACCCTGAGTCCACCCCAAAACCATGGGCTATAGCAACTCGATTCTGCTCGAAAATGTCGTATTCGTGTTGTTTTGACTGTTTGTCCACCCAAATGGCCACAAAAAATTAAACAGACCATACTTGGATGATCCCCTACCTCCCTGGCATGCCCCGATTGATTTTTAGCCCATAGCATGCCCAAACCTCGGGCCCACCCCCAAAACCATAGGCTATAGCTGACCGATTTTGCTCAAAGATGCCTCATTCAAATCGTATCACCCGTTTATCAAATCAAATGCTCAAAAAATTAAAGGGACCATACTGGGACGATCCCCAACCTCACAAGCATACCCAAATCAATTTCTGGCCCGCAACACACCTGAACCCCGAGCCCACCCCCGAAACCATGGGCTATAGCATACTGATTTGACTTGAAAATGCCTTATTTCACCTATTTATCCACCCAAATGTCCATAAAAAATTAAATGGACCACACCGATTTGGCCCAAAAATGCCCTTTTCGCGCTGTTTCGCCTGTTTGTCCTCCCAAATGGTCACAAAAAATTAAACGGATCATACTGGGATCATCCCTAACCTCCTTGGCACGCCCTAGTTGACTTTTGACCTACAACACGCCCGGACCCCGAGCCCACCCCCGAAATTGTGGGCAATAGCACATAGATTTGGCTCGAAAATGGCATTTTCGCTCTATTTCGCTCATTTGTCCACCCAAATAGCCATAAAAAATTAAATGAACCACACTAGAATGATCCTGAACCTCCGGGAATGCCCCGGTCCATTTTTGGCCCACAGCACGCCTGGGTCTACCTCCAAATATGTGGGTTATCGCACACTGATTTTGCCGAAAAATGCCCTATTCGCACCATTTCGCCCGTTTGTCCAGCCAAATGGCCACAAAAAATTAAACAGACCACACTGGGATGATATTCAACCTCCCTGGCATGACCCATTTTATTTTTGGAACACAGCATGCCTAGACCCCGGGCCCACCCCCCAAATTGTGGGCTATAGCACACTGATTTGGCCCGAAAATGCCCTGTTCACGCCGTTTTGCCCGTTTGTCCACCCAAATATCCACGAAAAATTAAATGGACCATAATGGGACCCCCAACCTCTCTGCCATGCCCCCGTCAATTTTTGTCCCACAACACGCCTGGACCCCGAGCCCACCCCCAAAACTAAGGGTTATAGCACATCGATTTAGCCCAAAAATGCCCCGTTCGCACAGTTTCACCTATTTGTCTACCCAAATGTCCACAAAAAATTAAACAGACCACAATGGGACGAACTCTAACCTCCTTGGCACGCCCTAGTTAATTTTTGGCCCACAGCATGCCCGGACCTCGAGCCTGCCCCCGTGGGCTATAGCAACCAGATTTTGCGCAAAAATGCCATGCCCCATTCACATCGTATTGACCGTTTGTCCACCCAAATGGCCACGAAAACTTAAATAGACCATACTGGGATGATCCCTAACCTCCCTGTCACGCCCCGATCAATTTTTGAATCATTACACACCTGGAACTTGGGCCAACCCTTAAAACCAAGTGCTATTGCACACTGATTTGTCTCGAAAATGGCTCGTTAGCATCGTTTGTTCACCAAAATGGCCATAAAAAATTAAATGAACCACACTGGGATGATCTCCAACCTCCCTGGCATGCCCTGGTCGATTTTTGGTGCACAATACGCTCGGACCCCAGGCCCACCCCTAAAATCGCATGCTATAGCACACTGATTTCTCCGAAAAATGCCTCATTTGCGTCGTTTTGCCCTTTTATCCTTCCAAATAGCCACAAAAAATTAAACGGATCAAACTGGGATGATCCCTAACCTTTCGACCCATCCCAGTAGATTATTTACCCACAGCACGCAGGACCTCGGGTCCACCCCCAAAATCGTGGGCTATAGCACACAAATTTTGCCCGAAAATGCCCCTTTCGCACTGTTTTGGCCGTTCCTCCACCTAAATAGCCACGAAAAATTAAACAGACCATATTGGGATTTTCCCCAACCTCGATGGCATGCCCCAGTCAATTTTTGGCCCACAGCACCTCCGAACCCCAGGCCCACCCTTGAAACCGTGGGCTATAGCACACCGATTTACCTAAAAAGTACCTCATTTGGCCCGTTTATCCACTAAAATGACCATGAAAAAATAAACAAACCACACTGGGATGATTCTCAACCTCCCTGGTACACCTCGATCGATTTTGACCCACAGCACATCCGTACCCCGTGCCCACCCCCAAAACCATGGGTTATAGGATACTGATTTGGCCCGAAAATGCCTGATTCACAATATTTTACCCGTTTGTCCACCCAAATAGACACAAAAAATTAATCGGACTACACTGGGATGATTTCCAACCTCCCTGGCACACCCCGGTCTATCTTTGACAAATAGCACGCCCGGACCCCGGGCCTACCCCAAAATCATAGGCTATAGCCCGAAAAGCCCCATTCGCGATCTTTCGCCTGTTTGTCCACCCAAATGTCCATGAAAAATTAAACGGACCACACTGGGATGATCCCCAACCTTCCTAGAATGCCTTGATCAATTTCCACACACAGTACACCCGAACCCCAAGCCCACCCCCAAAACCGTTTGCTATAGCTCACCGATTTGGCTCAAAAATGTCCCATTCATGTCGTTTCACTCGCTTGACCACCTAAATGGCTACGAAAAATTAAATGGACCATACTGGGATGATCCCCAACCTCCCTGCCAGTGCCCGGTCAATTTTTGGACCACAGAACGTCCGAACCCTGGGCCCATCCCCAAAACTATGGGCTATAGCACACCGATTTGGCCCGAAAATACCCCATTCACACCGTTTCGCCTGTTTCTCCACCCAAAGAGACACAAAATTAATCGGACTATACAAAGATGATCCCCAACCTTCCTGGCAAGCCCCGATCAATTTTATTCCCACAGCACGCCCGGACTAGGGGCCCACCCTCAAAATTGTTGGCTATAGCACACCAATTTTTGGTCCGAAAATACCCCATTTGCGCTGTTTCGCCCGTTTGTCCGTCCAAATGGCCACAAAAATTAAACGAACCACACTTGGATGATCTTAAACATCCCTGGCATGGCCCGGTCAATTTTCAGCCCGTTGTACGCCTGAACCATGGGCCCACTTGTAAAATCGTGGGCTATAGCACACCTATTTGGCCAGAAAATGCCCTGTTTGTGCCATTTAGTTCACTGTTCCTGTAATATGGCCACGAAAAATTAAACGGACCATACAAGGGTAATCCCCAACCTCCCTGGCATTTCCTGATCTTTTTTGGCCCACTGCCTGCCCGAACCTCGAACCCACCCCCATAATTATGGGAAATAGCACACCGATTTGGCCTGAAAATGCCCCGTTCACGTTGTTTCACCAATTTGTCCACCCAAATGTCCACAAAAAATTAAACGGACCATACTTGGATGATCCCTAACATTCCTGGAATGCCTCGATCAATTTTGTCCCACAGCACGCCCGGACCCCAAGCCCACCTCCAAAATCGTTTGCTATAGCTCACCGATTTGGCCCAAAAATGCCCCATTTGCTCCGTTTCACCTGTTTGTCCACCCAAATAGCCACAAAAAAATAAATGGACCATATTGGGATGATCTCCAACCTCTCTGGCATGCCCTGGTAAATTTTCGACCCACAGCACGTCTGATCCTGATCCAACCCCCAAAATCATGGGCTATAGCACACCAATTTAGCCCGAAAATACTCCATTCACATCGTTTCGCCTGTTTGTCCACCCAAATAAACACAAAAAATTATACAGACTACACAAGGATGATCCAATCTCCCTGGAATGCTATAGTTAATTTTAGGACCACAACACGCCCGGACCAAGGGCCCACCCCCAAAATTGTTGGCTATAGCACACCGATTTGGCTCAAAAATACCCCATTCATGCTGTTTCGTTCGTTTGACCACCCAAATGGCCATAAAAAATTAAACGAACCACACTTGAATGATATCTAACCTCCCTGGCATGCCTCGATTGAATTTTAGACCACAGCATGCCCGGACCACAGGAACACCCCCAAAACCGTGGGCTATAGCACACCTATTTGGCCCGAAAATGCCCCGTTCGCTCCGTTTTACCCTTTTGTCCACTTAAATGGCCACAAAAAATTAAATGAACCACACTGGGATGATCCCCAACCTTCCTGACATGCCCTGGTTAATTTTGGCACACAATACGCCCAGACAACGGACCCACATTAAAATCATGGGCTATAGCAAATCGATTTGGCCTAAAAATTCCTCGTTTGAGCTGTTTCGCCCGTTTGTCCACCCAAATGGCCACAAAAAAATAAACGGACCACAGTGGGACGATCCCCAACCTCCATGGCATACCCAAAACCCAGGACCACCCCCAAAACTATGCGCTATAGCACACGAATTTGGCCTGAATATACCCCGTTCGCATCATTTTGCCTGTTTGTCCACCCAAATGGCCACAAAAAAATATATAGACAACACTGGGATGATCCCCAACCTCCTTGGCATGCCTCAGTTGATTTTTGGCCAATAGCATGCCCGTACACAGATCCCACCCCATTAACGTAGGCTATATCACACCGATTAGTCCCAAAAATGCCCCGTTCACGCCGTTTTGCTCGTTTGTCCAACCAAAAGGCCACGAAAAATTAAACGGACCACACTGGGATGATCCCCAACCTCCTTGGCAAGCCCTGATCGATTTTTGACCAACAATACACCTGGACCCGAGCCCACCCCCAAAACCGTGGGCTATTGCATATCGATTTGGCTTGAAAATGCCACTTTTGCGTCATTTCGCCCGTTTGCCTACCCAAATAGACACAAAAAATTAAAAGGACCACACTGGGATGATCCTCATTCTCACTGGCATGCCTCGATTAATTTTTGGCCCACAGAACCACCAGATTCTGGGCCCACCCCTGAAATTGTATATATAGCACACCGATTTGGTTTGAAAAGGCCTCGTTTCGCCCGTTTGTCCACCAAAATAGCCATAAAAAATTAAACGGACCATACTGAGATGATCTCCAACCTCCTTGACATGCCACGATTGATTTTTGGGCCACATCACACCCGTATCACGGGTCCACCCCCAAAACCGTTGGCTATAGCATACCGATTTGGCCCAAAAATGCTCGGTTCGCAAAATTTTACCCTTTGGTCCACCGAAATGGCCACAAAAAATTAAATAGACCACACTTGGATGATGCCCAACCTTCCTGAAATGCCCCGGTCTATTTTCGACAAATAGCACGCCCGGACCCCGTACCCACCCTAAAACCATAGACTATAGCATATTGATTTGGCCCGAAAATGCCCCGTTTGCACCGTTTTGCCCGTTTGTCCACCCAAATGGCCACAAAAAATTAAACGAACCACACTCAATGATTCCCAACCTCCCTGACATGCCCTGGTCAATTTTTATTGCACAACATGGCCGAACCTCGAGCCCAACCCCAAAACCGTAGGCTCTAGCACACTGATTTGGCCTGAAAATGCCCCATTTTGCTCGTATGTCCATCCAAATGGCCACGAAAAATTAATCAAACCATAGAGGGACAATCCCCAATCTCCCTGGCACTCCCCGGTTGATTTTTGGCCCATAACACGCCCGGACCCGTTTCCACCCCCGAAACCGTGGTCTATTGCACACCAATTTGGCCTGAAAATGCCCCATTTGAATTGTTTCACCCATTTGTCCTCCCAAATATCCACGAAAAGTTAAATAGACCACAATGGGATGGTCCCTAACCTAACTGGAATGCCTCGATCAATTTCGGCCCACAGCATGCCTGAACCTCAAGCACACCTCTAAAATCGTGTGCTATAGCACACCGATTTGGCCCGAAAATGCCCCATTCATGTGGTTTTGCTAGTTTATCCCCCCAAATAGCCACGAAAAATTAAATGGACCATACTGGGATGATCCTCAACCTCCTTGTCATGCCCTGGTTGATTTTGGGCCCATAACACATTCGGACCTCGGGCCCACCCTCAAAATCGTAAGCTATAGCTCACCGATTTGCCTTGAAAATGCTCCGTGTGTGCCGTTTTGCCTGTTTGTCAAACCAAATGTCCATGAAAAGTTAAACGGACCACACTGGGACGATCTCTAACCTCCCTAAAATGCCTCCATAGATATCAGCCTGCAGCACCCGAACCCCAAGACTACCCCCAAAATTGTGTGCTATAGCTCACCGATTTGGCCAAAAAATGCCCTATTCGCGCGGTTTTGCTCATTTGTCCACCCAACTGGACACAAAAAATTAAATGGACTATACTGGAATGATCCCCAACCTCCCTGTTATACCCTGATCGATTTTAGGCCCACAACACATCCGTACCCCGAGCCCACCCCCGAAACCGTGGGCTGCACACCGATTTGACTCAAAAAATGCCTTGCTTCATCCATTTGTCTGCCCAAATGGCCACAAAAATTTAACGGACCACACTTGGATGATCCCCAACCTCCCTGGCATGCCCCGAACAATTTTTGACCCACAGCACGCCATTACCCTAGGCCACCCCTAAAATCGTGTGCAATAGCATATTGATTTGGCCCAAAAATTTCCCGTTCGCGCTATTTTGTCCTTTTGTCCACCAAAATATCCACAAAAATTAAATAGACAACACTAGGATGATCTCCAACCTCTCTAGCATGCCCCGGTCAATTTTCGTCCCATAGCACGTCTGAACCCCTGGCCCATCCCAAAACTATGGGCTATTGCACACCAATTTGGTTCGAAAATGCCCCGTTCGTGTTGTTTTGCCCCTTTATCCGCCCAAACGGCCATGAAAAATAAAACGAACCATACTGGGATGGTCCCCAATCTCGCTGGCTATCCCCTTCTAATTATGATCCACAACACACCCGAACCTTGAGCCCATCCCAAATACCGTGGGCTATAGCACATTGATTTGGCCCAAAAATGCCCTGAATCGCCCGTTTGTCCACTCTAATGGCCACAAAAAATTAAACGGACCACACTGGGATGATCCCCAACCTCCGTGGCATGCCTCAGTTGATTTTTGGACCACAACACGCCCAGACCTTGAGCCCAACCCCAAAACTGTGCGCTATAGCACACCGATCTGGACCAAAACTGCCATGTTTGCATCGTTTTACCTGTTTGTCCACCCAAATGGCCAAGAAAAATTAAACGGACGACACTGGGATGATCCCTAACCTCCATAGCATGCCACGATTGATTTCCACACCACAACATGCCTAAACCGCGGGCCCACCTCTAAAATCGTGGAATATAGCAAACAACACTGGGATGATCCCCAACCTACCTGGCATGCCCCGAGTAATTTTTGGCCCACAGCACGCTCAGACCCGGGCCCACCCCCAAAACTGTGGGCTATAGCACACTGATTTTGCCTAAAAAGTCCCCTTTTCACATCGTTTCACCAGTTTGTCCATCCAAATAGCCCTCAAAAATTAAATGGACCACATTTGGATGATTGCCAACCTCCCTGGCGTGCCCCGATTGATTTTGTCTGACAGAATGCCTGGACCTCGGGCCAACCCCCGAAACTGTGGGCTATAGCACACCAATTTTGCTCGAAAATGCCCCATTCATGATGTTTCGCCCGTTTGTCTACCAAAATGGCCACGAAAAATAAAACGACCATACTGGATGATCTCCAACCTACCTTTCATGCCTCGATTGATTTTTGACTCACAGCACGCTGGGACCCCTGCCCACCCCCGAAACCATGGGCTATAGCACACCGATTTTGCCTGAAAATGACCCGTTCAAGCCATTTTGCCCGTTTGTCCACCCAAATAGCCCGAAAAATCAAAAAAACTACACTGGAATGATACCCAACGTCCCTGGCACACCCCGATCAATTTATGGCCTATAGTACGCTCGGACCCCAGGAGCACCCCCAAAACTGTGGGCTATAGCACACTAATTTGGCACGAAAATGCTCCATTTGCGCCGTTTCTCCCGTTTGTCCACCAAAATGGCCACAAAAAATTAAATGAATCACACTTGGATGATACGAAACCTCCCTGGCATGCATCGGTGGGTTTTTTTCCCACAAAACACTGAGATCCTGGGCTCACCCTTGAAATCGTGGGCAATAGCACACCGATTTAGCCCGAAAATGCCTTATTCGCATTGTCTCGCCCGTTTGTCCATTCAAATGGCTACAAAATATTAAACAGATTACAGTAGGTCGATCCTCAACCTCCCTGGCATGCCTGGTCAATTTTTGGCCCACAGCACACCTGGACCCCAGGCCCACCCCCAAAACTATGGGCTATAGCATATCGATCTATCCTGAAAATGCCCTATTTGCACCGTTTCACCCGTTTGTCCACCCAAATGGCCAGAAAAATTTAAAAAGACCATACTAGGATGATCCCCAACCACCCTGGAACACCTCGGTCAATTTTAGGCCCACAGCACGTCCGGACCCCGAGCTCTTGCCTGAAAAATAGAGCTATAACACACCGATTTGGCCCGAAAATGCCTCGTTCATGCCATTTCACCCGTTTGTCCTCCCAAATGGCCACGAAAAAATTAAACAGACAATACTGGAATGATCCCCAACCTCCCTGGCATGCTTCGGTTGATTTTTGGCCCACAGCATGCCCAGACCCCATGGCCACCCCCGAAATCATGGGCTATTGCTCACCGATTTGGGTTGAAAATGCCTCGTTCGCACCGTTTCACCCGTTTGACCAAATAAATTACCATAAAAAATTAAACGAACCTTACTGGGATGATCGCCAACCTCCATGGCATGCTCCGATCAATTTTTTACCCCTAAAACCGTAGTCTATAGCACACCAATTTAGCCTAAAATGCCCCTATCGCGCATTTTCTCTCGTTTGCCCACCTAAATTACCACAAAAACTTAAATGGACTATACTGGGATGATCTGCAACCTCCCTGGCATACCTCGATCAATTTTTGTCCCACAACACACCTGGACCCTGGGTCCACCCCCTAAACTGTGGGCTATAGCACACCGATTTAGCCCGAAAATGCCTTGTTCATGCCGTTTCTCCCGTTTGTCCACCCAAATGGCCACATAAAATTAAATGGACTACACTGGGATGATCCTCAACCTCCCTGGCATGCCCTAGTCAATTTTTGTCCCACAGCACGTCAGGACCCTGACCCACCCTAATACCGTGGGCTATAGAACATTGATTTGGCCAAAAAATTCCCCATTTGCATCGTTTTGCCCATTTTTCCATCCAAATGGTCACAAAAAAATAAATGGACCACACTGAGATGATCCCCAACCTCCCTGGCATTCCCGAAACCCAGGCCCACCCCCAAAACCGTGGGCTTTAGCACACCAATTTGGCATGAAAATACACTGTTCGCATCATTTCGCCCGTTTGTCCACCCAAATGGCCACAAGAAATTATATAGACCACACTGGGATGATCCCCAACCTCCCTCGCATGCCCTGGTCGATTTTCGGCCCACAGCATGCCCGTACACCGATTCCACCCCAATACCGTGGGCTATAGCACACCGATTAGGCCCAAAAATGCCCCGTTCACGTTGTTTTGCTTATTTGTCCAACCAAAAGGCCACGAAAAATTAAATGGACCACACTGGGATGATCCTTAACCTCCTGGGCAAGCCTCAATTGATTTTTAACCAACAACATTCCCGGACCCTGAGTCCACCCTCAAAACCGTGGGCTATTGCATATCGATTTGGCTAAAAAATGCCACCTTCGCATCGTTTCGCCCGTTTGGCTACCCAAATAGCCATAAAAAATTAAAAGGACCACACTGGGATGATCCTTATCCTCATTGGCACGCCTCGATTAATTTTTGGCCCACAACACCACCTGACCCCGAGCCCACCCCCAAAACTGTGTCTATAGCACACTGGCTCGAAAATACCTCATTTCGCCCGTTTGTCCCCTAGAATAGCCATAAAAAGTTAAACGGAACATACTAGAATGATACCCAACCTCCCTGGCACACCACGATCGAGTTTTGTCCCACAGCACGCCCATATCAAGAGTCCACCCCTAAAACCGTTGGCTATAGAATACCGATTTGGCCCAAAAATGCTCGGTTCGCGAAGTTTTACCCTTTTGTCCACCCAAATGCCACGAAAAATTAAATAGACCACACTTGGATGATTCCCAACCACCCTGAAATGCCCCGGTCTATTTTCGGCTAATATCACGCCCGAACCCCGTACCAACCCTAAAACCATAGACTATAGCATATCGATTTGAAACAAAAATGCTCCGTTTGCACTGTTTCACCCGTTTGTCCACCCAAACGGCCAAAAAAAATAAAATGAATAACACTGCAATGATTCCCAACATCCCTGACATGCCCTGGTTAATTTTCAGCACACAACACGTACGGACCTCGAGCCCACCCCCAAACCCGTGGGTTATAGCTCACCGATTTGTCCTGAAAATGAACCATTTTACTCGTTTGTCGACCCAAATGGCCGTGAAAAATTAATCAAACTACACAGGGACAATCACCAATCTCCCTAGAGCGCCCCAATCGATTTTTGGCCCATAACACGCCCGAACCCCACGCCCACCCCCAAAACTGTGGGCTACGCATACCGATTTGGCCTGAAAATGTCCCGTTCGCACTGTTTTTCCCGTTTGTCCAGCTAAATATCCATGAAAAGTTAAATAGACCACACTGGGACAATCCCTAACCTTCCTAGAATGCCTCGATTGATTTCGGCCAACAACATGCCCGAACCTCAAGCACACCTCCAAAATCGTGTGCTATAGCGTACTGATTTGGCCCGAAAATGCCCCTTTTGCGCGGTTTCGCCCGTTTGTCCCCCTAAATAGCTGTAAAAAATTAAATGGACCATACTGGGATGATCCTTAACCTTGCTGGCATGCCCTGATTGATTTTGGGACTACAACACATCCAAACCTCGGGCCCACCCTCAAACCGTGGGCTATAGCATACCGATTTGGCCTTAAAATGCCCCATTCGCGCCGTTTCGCCTGTTTGTCTACCCAAATGTCCATGAAAGTTTGAACGGACTACACTGGGATGATATCCAACCTCCCTGGAATGCCTCAATCGATTTCAGCCAACAACACCCGAACCCCAAGCCCAACCCCAAAATCCTGTGCTATAGCTCACCAATTTGGCCCAAAAATGCCCTATTCGCGTGGATTTGACCGTTTTTCCACCTAAATGGACACAAAAAATTAAATGGACAACACTAGGATGATCCCCAACCTCCCTGGCATGCCCTAATTGATTTTGGCCTACAGCATATCCAGACCCCGGGCCCACCCCCAAAATCGTAGGCTATAAGCACATTGATTTGGCCTGAAAATGCACCGTTTACGCCATTTTACCTTTTTGTCCACCCAAATAGCCACAAAAATTAAACAAACTATATAAGGATAATCCCCAAACTATCTGGCATACCTCGATCAATTTTAGGCCCACAGCACCATCGGACCATAGGCCCATGACCTAAATCCTTGGCAATAGCACACCAATTTAGCCCAAAAATTCCCTGTTCGCGCAGTTTCATCCGTTTGTCCACCCAAATGGCCACGAAAAACTAAACGGACCACACTGGGATGATCCCTAACCTCCCTGTCATGCCCTGGTCAATTTTTGGCCTACAGCACATCTGAACCCCATGCCCACCCCCAAAACCATGGGTAATAGCACAATGATTTGGCCCAATAATTTTGTGTTCGCGTCGTTTCACTCGTTTGTCTACCCAAATGTCCAAGAAAAAGTAAAAGGACCCTAGTGGGATGATCCCCAATCTCCCTGGCATGTGTCAGTGGATTTTTGGCCACAGCTCATCCAGAAACTGAGCCCACCCCTAAAACCGTAGATATTACTCATCGATTTGTCCTGAAAATGCCCCGTTCGGCCTATTTCACCCGTTTGTCCACTCAAATAGCCAGGAAAAATTAAATAAACCACACTGGGATGATCCTTAACCTCTCTGGCACATCTTGGTCAATTTTTGGACCACAGCATGCCCGAATCCCGGACCCACCTAGAAATCGTGGCCTATTGCACATCGATTTGGCCCAAAAACACCCCGTTCGTGTCGTTTCTCCCGTTTGTCCACCCTAATGGCCACAAAAAATTAAACGGACCACAATGAGACGGTCCCTAACCTCCCTGGCATACGCTGAATTATTGTCAACCCACAGCACGCTCGGACCCCGGACCCATGCCCATAACAGTAGGATATAGCACACCAATTTTGCTCAAAAAAGCCCCATTCACGCAGTTTCGCTTGTTTGTTCACCTAAATGGCAATAAAAAATCAAACGGACCATACTGGGATGATCCCCAACCTCCGTGGCACGCCCTGGTTGAATTTTGACCCACAGCAAGCCTGAACCCAGGGCCCACCCAAAAAACTGTATGCTATAGCATACCAATTTGGCCTGAAAATGCCCTATTCACATCGTTTGTCCACCCAAATGGCCACGAAAAATTAAACGGACCATACTAGGACGATCCCCAACTTCCCTGGCATGCCCTAGTTGATTTTGGGACTACAACACATCCAAACCTTGGGCCCACCCTCAAAACCGTGGGCTATAGCATACCGATTTGGCCTTAAAATGCCCCATTCGCGCCGTTTCGCCTGTTTGTCTACCCAAATGTCCATGAAAGTTTGAACGGACTACACTGGGATGATATCCAACCTCCCTGGAATGCCTTGATCGATTTCAGCCAACAGCACCCGAACCCCGTGCCCACCCCCAAAATCCTGTGCTATAGCTCACCAATTTGGCCCAAAAATGCCCTATTCGCGTGGATTTGCCCGTTTTTCCACCTAAATGGACACAAAAAATTAAATGGACAACACTAGGATGATCCCCAACCTCCCTGGCATGCCCTAATTGATTTTGGCCTACAACATATCCAGACCCCGGGCCCACCCCCAAAATCGTAGGCTATAAGCACATTGATTTGGCCTGAAAATGCACCGTTTACGCCATTTTACCTTTTTGTCCACCCAAATAGCCACAAAAATTAAAAAAACTATATAAGGATAATCCCCAAACTATCTGGCTTACCTCGGTCAATTTTAGGCCCACAGCACCCTCGGACCATGGGCCCACGACCTAAATCCTTGGCAATAGCACACCAATTTAGCCCAAAAATTCCCTGTTCGCGCAGTTTCATCCGTTTGTCCACCCAAATGGCCACGAAAAACTAAACGGACCACACTGGGATGATCCCTAACCTCCCTGTCATGCCCTGGTCAATTTTTGGCCTACAGCACATCTGAACCCCATGCCCACCCCCAAAACCATGGGTAATAGCACAATGATTTGGCCTAATAATTTTGTGTTCGCGTCGTTTCACTCGTTTGTCTACCCAAATGTCCAAGAAAAAGTAAACAGACCCTACTGGGATGATCCCCAATCTCCCTGGCATGTGTCAGTGGATTTTTGGCCACAGCTCATCCAGAAACCGAGCCCACCCTTAAAACCGTAGATATTACTCATCGATTTGTCCTGAAAATGCCCCGTTCGGCCCATTTCACCCGTTTGTCCACTCAAATAGCCAGGAAAAATTAAATAAACCACACTGGGATGATCCTTAACCTCCCTGGCACACCTTGGTCAATTTTTGGACCACAGCATGCCCGAATCCCGGACCCACCTAGAAATCGTGGCCTATTGCACATCGATTTGGCCCAAAAACACCCCGTTCGTGCCGTTTCTCCTGTTTGTCCACCCTAATGGCCACAAAAAGTTAAACGGACCACAATGAGACGATCCCTAACGTCCCTGGCATACGCTGAATGATTTTCAACCCACAGCACACTCGGACCCCGGACCCATGCCCAAAACAGTAGGATATAGCACACCAATTTTGCTCGAAAAAGCCCCATTCACGTAGTTTCGCCTGTTTGATCACCCAAATGGCAATAAAAAATCAAACGGACCATACTGGGATGATCCCCAACCTCCGTGGCACGCCCTGGTTGAATTTTGACCCACAGCAAGCCTGAACCCAGGGCCCACCCAAAAAACTATATGCTATAGCATACCAATTTGGCCTGAAAATGCCCTATTCACATCGTTTGTCCACCCAAATGGCCACGAAAAATTAAACGGACCACACTAGGACGATCCCCAACTTCCCTGGCATGCCCTGGTTGATTTTGGGACAACAACACATCCAAACCTCGGGCCCACCCTCAAAACCGTGGGCTATAGCATACCGATTTGGCCTTAAAATGCCCCATTCGCGCCGTTTCGCCTGTTTGTCTACCCAAATGTCCATGAAAGTTTGAACGGACTACACTGGGATGATATCCAACCTCCCTGGAATGCCTCGATCGATTTCAGCCAACAGCACCCGAACCCCAAGCCCACCCCCAAAATCCTGTGCTATAGCTCACCAATTTGGCCCAAAAATGCCCTATTCGCGTGGATTTGCCCGTTTTTCCACCTAAATGGACACAAAAAATTAAATGGACAACACTAGGATGATCCCCAACCTCCCTGGCATGCCCTAATCGATTTTCGCCTACAGCATATCCAGACCCCGGGCCCACCCCCAAAATCGTAGGCTATAAGCACATTGATTTGGCCTGAAAATGCACCGTTTACGCCATTTTACCTTTTTGTCCACCCAAATAGCCACAAAAATTAAACAAACTATATAAGGATAATCCCCAAACTATCTGGAATACCTCGGTCAATTTTAGGCCCACAGCACCCTCGGACCATGGGCCCACGACCTAAATCCTTGGCAATAGCACACCAATTTAGCCCAAAAATTCCCTGTTCGCTCAGTTTCATCCGTTTGTCCACCCAAATGGCCACGAAAAACTATACGGACCACACTGGGATGATCCCTAACCTCCCTGTCATGCCCTAGTCAATTTTTGGCCTACAACACATCTGAACCCCATGCCCACCCCCAAAACCATGGGTAATAGCACAATGATTTGGCCCAATAATTTGGTGTTCGCGTCGTTTCACTCGTTTGTCTACCCAAATGTCCAAGAAAAAGTAAAAGGACCCTACTGGGATGATCCCCAATCTCCCTGGCATGTGTCAGTGGATTTTTGGCCACAGCTCATCCAGAAACCGAGCCCACCCCTAAAACCGTAGATATTACTCATCGATTTGTCCTGAAAATGCCCCGTTCGGCCCATTTCACCCGTTTGTCCACTCAAATAGCCAGGAAAAATTAAATAAACCACACTGGGATGATCCTTAACCTCCCTGGCACACCTTGGTCAATTTTTGGACCACAGCATGCCCGAATCCCGGACCCACCTAGAAATCGTGGCCTATTGCACATCGATTTGGCCCAAAAACACCCCGTTCGTGCCGTTTCTCCCGTTTGTACACCCTAATGGCCACAAAAAATTAAACGGACCACAATGAGACGGTCCCTAACCTCCCTGGCATACGCTGAATGATTTTCAACCCACAGCACGCTCGGACCCCGGACCCATGCCCAAAACAGTAGGATATAGCACACCAATTTTGCTCGAAAAAGCCCCATTCACGCAGTTTCGCCTGTTTGTTCACCCAAATGGCAATAAAAAATCAAACGGACCATACTGGGATGATCCCCAACCTCCGTGGCATGCCCTGGTTGAATTTTGACCCACAACAAGCCTGAACCCAGGGCCCACCCAAAAAACTGTATGCTATAGCATACCAATTTGGCCTGAAAATGCCCTATTCACATCGTTTGTCCACAAATTAAACGGACCACACTAGGACGATCCCCAACTTCCCTGGCATTTCCCATTAATTTTTGGCCCACAGCACACCCGAAACCTGGGTCCACCCCAAAACCATGGGCTATAGTAATTCGATTTGGCCCGAAAATGCCTTATTCATGCCATTTTGATCGTTTGTCCACCCTAATGGCCACAAATAATTAAACGGAATACACTGGGATGATTCACAACCTTCCTGACATGCCTTGGTTGATTTTCAGCCCACAGCATGCCCGAACCTCGGGCCCACCCCCAAAACATGAGAAATAGCTGATCGATTTGGCTAAAAAATGCCTTATTCGCGTTGTTTCACCCGCTTGTCGAATCAAATGCTGAAAAAATTAAAAGGACCATATTGGGATGATCACCAACCTCACTGGCATACCCCAATCAATTTTTGGCCCGCAATATAGCTGAACCCCGAGCCCACCCCCCAAAACATGGGCTATAGCACACCGATTTGACGCAAAAACACCTTTATTTACCCATTTGTCCACCCAAATGGCCACGAAAAATTAAACAGACCACACTGCATGATCCCTAAGCACCCTGGCATACCTCGATTGATTTTTGACACACAACACGCCTGTACCCTGGGCCACCCCTAAAACCTTGTGCAATAGCATACCGATTCGGCACGAATATGCCCCGTTCACACCATTTCGACCGTTTGTCCACCAAAATATCCATAAAAAATTAAATGGACCACACTAGGATTATCTCCAACCTCTCTGGCATGGCTCGGTCAATTTTTGGCCCATAGCATATCTAAACCCCCGGCCCATCCCAAAAGTATAGGTTATAGCACACCGATTTGGCTCGAAAATGCCCCGTTCGCGCAGTTTCACCTGTTTGTCCACCCAAATGTCCACAAAAAATTAAACAGACCACAATGGGGCGATTCCAAACCTCCCTGGCATGCCCCAGTCAATTTTTGTCCCACAGCACGCTCGGACCTCGAGCCCACCCCCAAAACTGTGTTATAGCACTCCGATTTGGCCTGAAAATATCCCATTCATGTCGTTTTGCCCGTTGGTCTACCAAACCACCCTTGCACACCCTGGTTGATTATCGGCCCATAGCACGCCCAAACCTCGGGTCCACCCCCGTGGGCTATAACAACCCGATTTCACTCGAAAATGCCCCATTCGCATCGTATTGACCGTTTATCCACCCAAATGGCCACAAAAAATTAAACGGACCACACTGTATCCACCCAAATGGCCACGAAAAATTAAACGGACCACACTGTGATGATCCTAAACATCCCTGGCATGCCACGATCATTTTTCAACCCATTACACACCTGGAACTCTGGCCCACCCTTATAACCAAGGGCTAGAGCACACCGATTTAGTTCGAAAATGCCTCGTTTGCATCATTTGTTCACCAAAATGGCCACAAAAAATTAAATAAACCACACTGGGATGATCTCTAATCTCCGTGGCATGACCTGGTTGATTTTATGCACACGGCCCGCTCCGACCTCGGGCCCACCCCTAAAACCCCATGCTATAGCACACTGATTTCGCTTGAAAATGCCTCATTCGCGTTGTTTCGCTATTTTATCTGCCCAAATAGCCACGAAAAATTAAACGGATCACACTGGGATGATCCCTAACCTTTCAACCCATCCCAGTACATTTTTGTCCCACAGCACACCGGACCTCGGGTTCACCCCCGAAACCGTGGGCTATAGTACACTAATTTGGCCCGAAAATGCCCCTTCCGCATAGTTTTGCCCGTTTGTCCACCTAAATAGCTACGAAAAATTAAATGGACCATACTGGGATGATCCCCAACCTCGATGGCATACTCCCATCATTTTTTGGCCTATAGCACCGCCGAACCCTAGGCCCACCCTGAAACCGTGGGCTATAGCACACCGATTTGCCTCGAAAATGCCTTATTTGGCCCGTTTGTCCACTAAAATGACCACAAAAAAATAAATGAACCACACTAGGATGATCCCCAACCTCACTGACACACGCCAATCGATTTTTGACCCACAACACATCTGTACCCCATGCCCACCCCCAAAACCATGGGCTATAGCATACTGATTTCGCTCAAAAATGCTCGTTTCGCAAAATTTTACCCGTTTGTCCACCCAAATAGCCACAAAAAATTAATCGGACCACACTGGGATGATTCCCAACCTCCCTGGCACACCCCGGTTTATTTTTGTTAAATAGCACGCTCGGACCCTGGGCCCACCCCAAAATCATAGGCTATTGCACGAAAATGCCCCATTCGCGATCTTTCGCCCGTTTGTGCACCCAAATGTCCACAAAAAATTAAACGATCCACACTGGGATGATCCCAATCTTCCTAGAATGCCTCGATCAATTTCCATCCATAGTACACCCAGACCCCAAGCCTATCCCCAAAACCATTTGCTGTAGCTTACCAATTTGGGTCGAAAATGTCGTATTCACGCCGTTTAGCTCGTTTGACCACCTAAATGGCTACGCAAAATTAAATGGACCATACTGGGATGATCCCCAACCTCCCTGCCATGCCCCAGTTAATTTTTGGCCAATAGCAGGTCCGGGCCCCGGGCTCACCCCCAAAACTGTGGGCTATAGCACACTGATTTGGCCCGAAAATACCCCATTCGCATCGTTTTGCCTATTTGTCCACCGAAAGGAACACAACATTAAATGGACTATACATGGATGATCCCCAACCTATCTGGCATGCCCCGATCAATTTAAGGCCCACAAAACACTCGGACCAAGGTCCCACCCCTAAAATCGTTGGCTATAGCACACTGATTTGGCACGAAAATACCCCGTTTGCGCTGTTTGACCCATTTGTCCATCCAAATGGCCACAGAAAATTAAACGAACTACACTTGGATGATATCAAACATCCTTGGCATGCCCCGGTCGATTTTTAGCCCACAGTACGCTCGAACCATAGGCCCACCTGTAAAACCATGGGCTATAGCATATCTATTTGGCCCAAAAATGCCCTGTTCATGCCATTTAGTTCACTTTTCCTCCCAAATGGCCATGAAAATTAAATGAACCATACTGGGACAATTCCTAACCTACCTCCCTAGCACATCCCGATTATTTTTGGCCCACTGCACCCCCGAACCCTGAGGCCACCACCATAACCGTGGGAAATAGCACACCAATTTGGCCTGAAAATGCCCCCTTCACGTTGTTTCGCCAATTTGTCCACCCAAATGTCCACGAAAAATTAAAGGGACCATACTTGGACGATTCCTAACATTCTTGGAATCCCTCGATCAATTTCGACCCAAAGCACGCCTGGACCCGAAGCCCCCCCCCCCCCAAAAAAAAAATCATTTGCTATAGCTCATTGATTTGGCCCGAAAATGCCCCATTTGCTTCGTTTCGCCTGTTTGTCCACCCTAATGGACACAAAAAATTAAATGGACCATATTGGAAAGATCCCCAACCTCTCTAGAATGCCCTGGTAAATTTTCAACCCACAGCATGTCTGTACCTGATCCCACCCCTAAAACTGTGGGCTATAGCGCACAAATTTGGCCCGAAAATGCCCCATTCGCGTCGTTTCGCCTGTTTGTCCACCCAAATAGCCATAAAAGTTAAACAGACCATACTGGGATGATCCCTAACCTCCCTGGCATGCCCCAGTCAATTTTTGGACTACAACATGATCGGACCTCGGGCCCACCCCCAAACCGTGGGCTATAGCACACCAATTTGGCCCAAAAATGCTCCGTTTGCTCCGTTTTGCCCATTTGAGCACCCAAATGGCCACCAAATATTAAACAGACCACACTGGGATGATCCCAAACCTCCCTGGCGCACCCTAATTAGTTTCTGTCCTAAAGAAAGCCTAGCCTTTGAGCCCACCCTCAAAACCCCAAGCTATAGCACACAAATTTGGCCTGAAAATACCCCGTTCACATCGTTTTGCCCGTTTATCCACCCAAATGGACATAAAAAAATAAACAGAACACACACAGATGATCCCCAACCTCGCTGGTAGACCTCGGTTAATTTTTGGCCCACATCAGACTCGAACCTCGGGCCCACCCCCAAAACCGTTGGCTATATCACACCGATTTGGCCCAAAAATGCCCTGTTTACTCCGTTTTGCTTGTTTGTTCACACAAATAACCACAAAAAATTAAAAAGACAACACTAGGATGATCTCCAATCTCCCTGGCATGCTCCGGTCGATTTTCAGCCCACATCACGCCCACACCTTGGGCCTACCCCCAAAACCGTAGGTTATAGCACACTAATTTTTCCCGAAAATGCCCCATTCGCGCCATTTTGCCCTTTTATCCTCCCAAATAGCCACAAAAAATTTAACGAACCATAATAGGACAATCCCCAACCTCCCTGGCATGCCCCGTTCAATTTTTGGCCCACAGCATGCCCGAACCCCAGGCCCACCACCAAAACTGTGGGCTATAGCACACCGATTTGGCCTGAAAACTTCCCGTTTGCACCGTTTTTGCCCGTTTGTCCACCCAAATGCCACAAAAAATTAAACGGACCACACTGGGATGATTCCCAACCTCCCTGGCATTCACTGATCAATTTTCGGCCAATTACACACCCGTACCCCAAGACCACTCCCAAAATCGTGGGCTATAGCACATCGATTTGCCCCCAAACTGCCCCATTCATACATTTTTGCCCGTTTGTCCACCTAAATAGCCTCGAAAAAAGAAACGAACCACACTCGGATGATCTCCAAACTCTTTGTCAAGCCCCGATCGATTTTTGGCCTACTCCATGCTTGGACCCCTGGCCCACTCTGGAAACCGTGGGCTATAGCACACCAATTTGGCCCAAAAATGCCCCATTCACGCAGTTTCGCTCGTTCATCCACCCAAATGGCCACGAAAAATTAAACGGATTATACTGGGATGATCTGAAACCTCCTTGGAATGCCTCAGTTAATTTTTGGCCTACAAAACATTCGGATCTCGTGCCAACCCCCAAAATCATGGGCTATAACACATCGATTTGGCCAAAAAATACCCCATTCGCGCCGTTTCGCCAGTTTGTCCTCCCAAATGGATACAAAAAATTAAGCGGACTACACAAGGATGATCCCCAACCTCCCTGGCATGCCCCGGTTAATTTTAGGCCCACAACACGCTGGAACAATGGGCCCACCCTCGAAATTATTGGCTATAGCAAACCGATTTAGCCCGAAAATGCCCCGTTCGCGCCGTTTCGCCCGTTTGTCCACCCAAATAGCCACAAAAAATTAAACGGACCACACTGGGATGATCCCCAACCTCCCTGCCAAGCCTCAAAACCTTGGGCTATAGCAACCCAATTTGGCTAGAAAATGCCCAATACGCACCGTTTTGACTATTTGTCCATCCAAATGGCCATGAAAAATTAAACGAACCACATTGAGATGATCCCCAACCTCCTGGCATACCCCGAACGATTGTCGGCCCACAACACACTCGGACATCAGGCCCACTCTGAAAAATATGGGCTATAGCACACCGTTTTGTATAAAAAAAAAGCCTCGTTCACGCCGTTTCACCCGTTTGTCCACCCAAATGGCCTCAAAAAATTAAAATCACCATACTGGGATGATCCCCAACATCACTTACATGCCCCAATCAATTTTCGGCACACAACACGCCCAATCCTCAGTCCCATCCCCAAAACTGTGGGCTATAGCACACCAATTAGGCCGAAAATGCCCTATTTCACCCGTTGTCCACCTAAATGGCCACAAAAAATTAAACGAACCACATTTGGATAATTCCCAACCTCCCTGGCATGCCCTAATTAATTGTTGGCCTATAACACGCCCATACCCCAAGCCCACTCCCAAAAACGTGGGTTATAGCTTATCGATTTCACCTGAAAATGCCTTGTCCGCGCCATTTCACCCATTTGTCCAGAAAAATGGCCACAAAAAATTAAATGAACTACACTGGGATGATCCCCGAATTCCCTGGCAAGCCCCGATCAATTTTTGACCTATAGCACGCCCGAACCTCGGGCCCACCCTCAAAACTATGGGCTATAGCATGTCGATTTTGCCCAAAAATGCTCTATATCGCCCGTTTGTTCAACCAAATGGCAACAAAAAATTAAACGGACCACACTAAGATGATCCCCAACCTCCTTGGAATACTCCGGTCGAGTTTTTTCCAACAACTTGCCCAGACCCAGGGCCTTCTCCTGAAACTGTAGGCTATAGCAAACCGATTTGGCTAGAAAATGCCCCACATTCGCGCCGTTTTGCCCATTTGTCCTCCCAAATGGCCACAAAAAAATGAAACAGACTATACTGGACGATCGCCGACCTTCTGGCATGCCCCGGTTAATTTTCAGCCCACAGCACATCGGACCCCAGGCCCACCCCCGAATCATGGGATATAGCACACTAATTTGGCCCAAAAATGCCCTGTTTACGATGCTTTCAATGTTTGTCCACCCAAATGGCCACGAAAAATTAAAAGGACCACAATGGGTCGATCCCCAACCTCCCTGACATGTCCCGGTCAATTTTCGGCCCACAGCATGCCCGGACCCCGGGTTCACCCACAAAACCATGGGCTATAGCACATCGATTTGGTATGAAAATGCCCTGTTTGCGCTGTTTCGCCCGTTTGTCTTCCCAAATAGCCAAGAAAAATTAAAAAAACCACACTGGGATGATTTCCAACCTCCCTGGCACGCCCCAGTTGATTTTTTAATGGACCATACTGGGATGATCCTGAACCTCCCAGAATGCCCCAGTTAATTTTTGACCAACAACACGCCAGGGTCCACCCACAAATATATGGGCTATCGCACACTGATTTGGCCTGAAAATGCCCCGTTCGCACCGTTTCTCCTATTTGTCCAGCCAGATGCCTATGAAAAATTAAATGAACCACATTGGGAAGACCTCTAACCTCCCTGGCATGGCCCATCGATTTTTGGCCAACAACATGCCTGGACCCTCGGCTCACCCCTAAAATCATGGGCTATAGCACACTGATATGGCCCGAAAATGCCCCATTCTCACTGTTTTACTTGTTTGTCCACCCAAATAGCCACAAAAATTTAAACGGACCACACTGGGAAGATCCCCAATCTCCCTGGATTTCCCCAGTCAATTTTTAGCCCACAGCACGCCCTGACCTCGGGCCCACCCCTTAAATCATGGGATATCGCACACCGATTTAGCCCGAAAATGCCCCATTCGCGCTGATCCACTCGTTCCACCCAAATAACCACAAAAAATTAAACAAACCACACTGGGATGATACCCAACCTCCCTGTCATGCCTCGATCAATTTTTGGCCAATAACATGCTCGGAACTCGGGCCCACTCCTAAAACTATGGGCTATAGCACACCCATTTGGCTCGAAAATACCCCATTCACCCCATTTTGCCTATTTGTCCATGCAAATGGCCATGAAAAATTAAACAGAACACACTCAGATGATTACAAACCTCCCTGGCTCGCCCCAGTAGATTTTGGGCTCACAGAACACTCATACCTCGGGCCTACCCCTAAAACTGTGGGCTTTAGTACACCAATTTAGTCGAAAAATGCCCTATTCGCACCGTTTTGCCCGTTTGTTAACCCAAATAGATACAAAAAATTAAACGAACCATACTGGGATGATCACCAACCTCCTTGGTATGCCCCGCTGAATTTTTGGCCTACAGCATGCCTGAACCCTGGGCCCATCCACAAAATTATTGGCTATAGCACACTGATTTTGCCCAAAAATGCTTTATTCACGCCATTTCACCCATTTATCCTCCCAAATAGCCACAAAAAATTAAACGGACCTCAATGGGATGATCCCCAACCTCCCTGTCATGCCCCGATTAATTTTTGGCCCACAGCATGCCCGTGCCCCGGGCCCATCCTCAAAACTGTGGGCTATAGCACACCGATTTGGCCTGAAAACTCTCCGTTCATGCCATTTTGCTCGTTTGTCCACCCAAATTCACAAAAAATTAAACGGGCCATACTGGGATGATCCCCAACCTCTCTGGCATGCTTTGAATGATTTTAATCCTACAACATGCCTGAACCCCGGGCCCACCCCCAAAACCGTGGGCTATAGCACACCAATTTGGCCCAAAAATGCCCCGTTCGTACTGTTTAGCCCATTTGTCCACCCAAATGCCCACGAAAATCAAAAGAACAATACTGGGATGATCCTGAACCTCCCTAGTGCTCCCCGGTCTATTTTTGGCCCACAGCACGCCCAGGCCCACCCCCAAAACTGTGGCTATCGCCCACCAATTTGGCCCGAAAATGCCCCATTCGCTATGTTTTGCTTATTTGTCCACCCAGATGGCCACGAAAAATTAAACGGACCACACTAGGACAATCTCTAACCTCCCGAGCATGCCCCAGTAGATTTTTGGCCCACAGCATGCCTGGACCCTAGGACCACCCTCCAAATCATGGGATATAGTACACCGAATTGGCCCGAAAATGCCCCATTCGCGTTGTTTCGCTCGTTAGTCCCCCCAAATGGTAAAAATAAATGAAACAGAACACCCTAGGATGATCTCCAACCTCTCTGGCATGCCCCGATCGATTTTCAGCACACAGAATGCCCGAACCCCGCGCCCACCAACAAAACCATAGGCTATAGCACACCGATTTAGTCTGAAAATGCCCTGTTCACGCTGTTTTTCCCGTTTGTCACCAAAATGGCCACAAAAAATTAAACGGACCACACTGGGATGCTCCCCAACCTCCCTGTCAAGCCCCGGATGATTTTTAGCAAACAGCATGATTGAACCCCGAGCCCACCCCCAAAATCATGCATTATAGCACACTGTTTTTGCCCGAAAATGCTTGTTCATGCCATTTTGCCCTTTTGTCTACACAAATGGCCACAAAAATTAAACAGACTAGACTGGGATGATCCTTAACCTCTTTGGCATACCGCGGTCAAATTTTGACCCAAAGCACGCCCGGACCCTAGACCCACCTCCGAAACTGTGGGCTATAGCACACCGATTTGGCCTGAAAATGCCCCGTTCACATCGTTTCGCCCGTTTGTTCTCTAAAATGGAAAATAAAATTAAATAGATGACACTAGGATGATCCCTAACCTCCCTGGCACAACTCGGTCAATTTTTAGCCCACAACAAGCCCGAATCCCAGGCCCACCCCATAAATCGTGGGTGATAGAACATCGATTTTGCCCTATAACGCCAAGTTTGCGCTGTTTTGCCCGTTGGTCTACACAAATGGCTACGAAAAATTAAACGGACCACACTGGAATGATCCCCAACCTTCCTAGTATGTCCTGATCAAATTTTGACCAATAGCACACCCGAACCCCGTGCTCACCCCCGAAATCGCGGGCTATAGCACACCGATTTGGCTCGATAATGCCCCGTACGCTCCGTTTGGCTCGTTTGTCCACCCAAATGGCCACAAAAAATTAAACGGACCATATTACAATGATCCCCAACCTCCCTGGCGTGCCCCAGTCGATTTTTGGTCCACAGCATGCCTGGATACCAGGTTTACCCCTAAAACCGTGGGCTATATAGCACACTTATTTGGCCCGAAAATACCCCGTTCGCACTATTTCGCTCGTTTGTCTACGTAAATGGCCACGAAAAATTAAACAGACCACACTGGGACGATATCCAACCTTCCTGGAATGCCTCGCTCAATTTCAGCCCACAGCACCCGAACCCCAAGCCCACCCCCAAAATCGTGTGCTATAGCTCACCGATTTGGCCTAAAAATGCCTCATTCGCGTAGTTTTGCCCATTCGTCCACCCAAATGGACATAAAAAATTAAACGGACCATACTGGGATGATTCCAACCTCCCTGGGATGCCCTGATCGATTTTAGGCCCACAGAACATTCGGACCCCGGGCCCACCCCCGAAACCATGGGTTATAGCACACCGATTTGGCCTGAAAATGCCCCGTTCACGCCATTTTGCCTGTTTGTCCTCTCAAACGGCCACAAAAATCTAAACAAACTACATAAGGATGATCCCCAACCTCTCTGGGACACCTCGATCAATTTTAAGCATACAGAACGCCCGGACCATGGGCCCACCACTTAAATCCTTGGCTATAGCACACCAATTTTGCCTGAAAATTCCCTGTTCGTGCCGTTTCATCCGCTTGTCCACCCAAATGGCCACAAAAAATTAAACGGACCACACATGGATGATCCCTAACCTACCCGGCATGCCCTGGTCGATTTATGGCCTGCTGCATATCTAAACCCCATGCCCACCGCCAAAACCGTAGGTAATAGCATAATGATTTGGCCAGATAATTCCCCGTTCGCGCTATTTCGATCGTTTGTCTACCCAAATGGCCAAGAAAAATTAAACAGACCTCACTGGGATGATCCCCAATCTTCCTGGCATGCCTTAGTGGATTTTTGGCCCACAGCTCACCAAGCCCCCGAGCCCACCCCTAAAATCGTAGATACAACTCATAGATTTGGCCTGAAAATGCCCCATTCATGCCGTTTCACCCGTTTGTCCACTCAAATGGCCAGGGAAAATTAAACGAACTATATTGGGATGATGCATAAACTCCCTGGCATGCCCTGGTCAATTTTTGGACCACAGCACGCCCGGATCCCGGACCCACCTCGAAATCGTGGGCTATAGCACATCGATTTGGCCCAAAAACACCCCATAATGACCACAAAAAATTGAATGGACCACAATGAGACGATCCCTAACCTCCCTGGCATGCCCCAAATGATTTTCAACCCATAGTACGCTCGGACCCCGAGCCCAACCACAAAACAGTAAGATATAGCACACCAATTTTGCTCGAAAAAGCCTCATTCGCGCAGTTTCGCTCGTTTATTCGCCCAAATAGCCACAAAAAAATTAAATAGATCATACTGTGATGATCCCCAACCTCTGTGGCATGCTCAGGTTTAATTTTAGCCTACAGTAACCCCGAACCCAGGGCCCACCCCCAATACCGTACTCTATTGCACACCGATTTGGCCAAAAAATGCCCTATTCGCACTATTTGTCCACCTAAATGGCCACGAAAAATTAAACGGACCACACTGGGATGATCCCAAACTTCCCTGGCATGCCCCATTGATTTTCAACCAACAGCACACCCGAACCCTAAGTCCACCCCAAAACCATGGGCTATAGCAACCCGATTTTGCTTGAAAATGCCCTATTCGCCCCGTTTTGACCGTTTGTCCACCTAAATGGACATAAAAAATTAAACAGACCACACTGGGATGATCCCCAACCTCCCTGGCATGCCCCGGTTGATTTTCAGCCCATACCATGCCCGAACCTCGGGTCCACCGCAAAACCATGGGCTATAGCTGACAGATTTTGCTCAAAGATGCCTCATTCGCGTCGTATCACCCATTTGTCGAATCAAATGCTCAAAAAATTAAAACGACCATACTGGGACGATCCCCAACCTCACAAGCATACCCCAATCGATTTTTGGCCCGCAACACACCCGAACCCCGAGCCCACCGCCAAAACCATGGGCTATAGCACACCGATTTGACTCAAAAATGCCTCGTTTCACCCATTTGTCCACCCAAATGGCCACAAAAAATTAAATGGACCACACCTATTTGGCCCAAAAATGCCCTTTTCGCGCTGTTTCACCTGTTTGTCCTCCCAAATGGTCACAAAAAATTAAACGGACCATACTGGGATGATCCCTAACTTCCCTGGCACGCCCCAGTTGATTTTTGACCAACAACACGCCCAGAATCTGAGCCCACCCCCAAAATCATGGGCAATAGCACATAGATTTGGCTCGAAAATGCCATGTTCGCTTCATTACGCTCATTTGTCAACCCAAATAGCCACAAAAAATTAAATGAACCACACTGGGATGATCCCGAACCTCCGGGAATGCCCCGGTCTATTTTTGTCCCACAGCATGCCTAGGTCTACCTCCAAATATGTGGGCTATCGCTCACTGATTTAGCCGGAAAAAGCCCCGTTCGCACCGTTTCGCCCGTTTGTCCAGCCAAATGGCCACAAAGAATTAAACAAACCACACTGGGATGATCTTCAACCTCCCTGGCATGACCCAGTTTATTTTTGGCACACAGCATGCCTAAGAACCCAGGCCCAACCCCAAAATCGTGGGCTATAACACACTGATTTGGCTCGAAAATGCCCTGTTTGCGCCGTTTTGCCCGTTTGTCAACCTAAATAGCCACGAAAAATTAAATGGACCATAATGGGACCCCCAACCTCTCTAGCATGCCCCATTCAATTTTTGGCCCACAAAACGCCTGGACCCCGGGCCCACCCCCAAAACCGTGGGTTATAGCACACCGATTTAGCCCAAAAATACCCCGTTCACACAGTTTCACCTATTTGTCCACCCAAATGTCCACAAAAAATTAAACAGACCACAATGGGACGAACCCTAACCTCCCTGGCACGCCCCAGTTAATTTTTGGCCCATAGCACGCCCGGACCTTTTCACATCGTTTTGCCTATTTGTCCACCCAACCACCCTGGCATGCCCCGGTTTATTACTAGCCCACAGTAATGCCAAACCTCGAGCCCGCCCTCGTGGGCTATAGCAACCCGATTTTGCTCAAAAATGCCTCATTCGCATCATATTGAACGTTTGTCCACCCAAATGGCCACGAAAACTTAAACGGACCATACTGGGATGATCCCTAACCTCCCTAGTATGCCCCGATCAATTTTTGACCCATTACACACCTGGAACTTCAGGCAACCCTTAAAACCAAAGGCTATTGCACACCGATTTGGCTCAAAAATGCCTCGTTCGCATCGTTTGTTCACCAAAATGGCCATAAAAAATTAAACGAACCTCTCTGGGATGATCTCCAACCTCCCTAACATGACCTGGTCAATTTTTGGTGCACAGTATGTTCGAACCCCGGGCACACCCCCAAAACCACATGCTATAGCACACTGATTTCGCCTAAAAATGCCTCATTTGCACCGTTTCGCCCTTTTATCCTTCCAAATAGCCACAAAAAATTAAACGGATCATACTTGGATGATCCCTAACCTTTCGACCCATCCCGATAGATTATTTGACCACAGCACGCAGGACCTCGGGTCCACCCTCAAAATCGTGGGCTATAGCACACAAATTTGGCCCAAAAATGCCCCTGTCGCACAGTTTTGGCCGTTTGTCCACCTAAATGGCCACGAAAAATTAAACAGACAATACTGGGATGATACCCAACCTCGCTGGCATGCCCCAGTCAATTTTTGGCCCACAGCACCGCCGAACCCCAGGCCCACCCTCGAAACCGCGGGCTATAGCACACCAATTTGCCTAAAAAATACCTCATTTGGCCCGTTTATCCACTAAAATGACCACAAAAAAATAAACGAACCACACTAGGATGATTCTCAACCTACCTAGCAAACCCCGATCGATTTTTGACCCACAGCACATCCGTACCCCGTGCCCACCCCCAAAACCATGGGCTATAGGATACTGATTTGGCCCGAAAATGCCTGATTCACAAAATTTTACCCGTTTGTCCACCTAAAAGCGACAAAATATTAATCGGACTACACTGGGATGATTCCCAACTTCCCTGGCACACCCCAGTCTATTTTTGACAAATAGCATGCCCAGACCCCGGGCCCACCCCAAAATCGTAGGCTATAGCCTGAAAATGCCCCATTCACAATCTTTCGCCCGTTTGTCCACCCAAATATCCATGAAAAATTAAACGGACCACACTGGGATGATCCCCAACCTTCCTAGAATACCTCGATTGATTTCTGCCCACAGTACACCTGTACCCCAAGTCCACCCACAAAACCGTTTGCTATAGCTCACCGATTTGGCTAGGAAATGTCCCATTCACACCGTTTCGCCTGTTTCACTACCTAAATGGCTACAAAAAATTAAATGTACCATATTGGGATGATCCCCAACCTCCCTTCCATGCCCCGGTCGATTTTTGGCCCACATCACGTCCGGACCTTGGGCCCACCCCCAAAATTGTGGGCTATAGCACACCGATTTAGCCCAAAAATACCCATTCACACCGTTTTGCCTATTTGTCCACCCAAAGGGACACAAAATTAAACGGACTATACAAGGATGATGCCTAACCTTCTTGGCATGCCCCGATCAATTTAAATCCCACAGCACGCCAGAGCAGGGGCCCACCCCCAAAATCATTGGATATAGCACACCGATTTGGCCCGAAAATACCCCATTTGCGCTGTTTCGCCCGGTTGCCCGTCCAAATGGCCACAGAAAATTAAACAAACCATACTTGGATGATCTTAAACATCCCTGGCATGCCCCGATCAATTTTTAGCCCGCAGTACGTGCGTACCATGGGCCCACCTATAAAACCGTGGGATATAGCACACCTATTTGGCCAGAAAATGCCCTGTTTGTGCCATTTAGTTCATTTTTCGTGGCCATTCCTGCCAAATGGCCACGAAAAATTAAACGGGCCATACTGGGATGATTCCCAACCTCCCCGACACGTCCTGATCATTTTTGGCCCATTGCGCACCCGAACCCCGAACCCACCCCCATAATCATGGGAAATAGCACACCGATTTGGCTCGAAAATGCCCCATTCATGTTGTTTCGCCAATTTGTCCACCCAAATGTCCACAAAAAATTAAACGGACCATACTTGGAAGATCCCAAACATTGCTAGAATGCCTTGATCAATTTTCTCCCACAGCACACCCGGACCCCAAGCCCACCTCAGAAATCGTTTACTATAGCTCACCGATTTGGCCCAAAAATGCCCCATTTGCTCCATTTCGCCTGTTTGTCGACCCAAATGGCCACAAAAAATTAAATGGACCATACTGGGATGATCCACAACCTCTCTGGCATGCCCTGGTAAATTTTTGACCCATAGCACGTCCGATCCTGATCCGCCCCCAAAACCGTGGGCTATAGCACACCGATTTAGCTCAAAAATGCTCCATTCGCGTCGTTTCACCTATTTGTCTACCCAAATAGATACAAAAATTTATACGAACTACACAAGGATGATCCTAATCTCCCTGGAACACCCTAGTTAATTTTAGAACCATAAAACGCCTGAATTAGGGGCCCACCCCAAAAATTATTAGCTATAGCTCTCCGATTTGGATTAAAAATACCCCATTCATGCTGTTTCATCCGTTTGTCCACCCAAATGGCCATAAAAAATTAAAGTAACCACACTGGGATGATCTTCAACCTCCCTGGCATGTCTCGATCAAATTTTAGACCACAGCACGCCCAAACCACGGGAACACCCCCAAAACCGTGGGCTATAACACACCTATTTGGCCCGAAAATGCCTCGTTTGCTCCATTTTGCCCTTTTGTCCACCTAAATGACCACGAAAAATTAAAAGGAACACCCTGGGATGATCTCCAACCTTCCTAACATGCCCTGGTCAATTTTTGGCCCACAATACGCTTGGACCCTGCACCCACCTCAAATTCGTGGGCTATAGCACATCGATTTGGCCTAAAAATGTCCCGTTCATATTGTTCCACCAATTTGTCCACCCAATTGGCCACGAAAAAATAAATGAACCATACGGGGATGATCCCCAACTAGGCCTCGGATGATTTTTAGCCCACAACATACTCGAACCCTTGGCCTATCCTTAAAACAGTGGGCGATAGCACTCTGATTTGGCTCGAAAATGCCCCATTCGCACCGTTTCGCCCGTTTGTCCACCCAAATGGCCATGAAAAATTAAATGAACCACAATGGGATGAGACCCAACCTCCCTAGCACTCCAGGTTGATTTTTGGCCCACAGCACGCCTAGACCTCAGGACCACCCCCGAAACTTTTTGCTACAGCACACGAATTTAGCCCGAAAATACCATGTTTGACTCACAACACGTCTGGACCCCGAGCCCACCCCTAAAACTGTGGGCTATAGCACACCGATTTGGCCCAAAAATGCCCTGTTCTCACATTTTCCCCTGTTTGTCCTTCCAAATGGCTATGAAAAATTAAACAGACCACACTGGGATAATCCCCAACCTCCCTAGCACACTCCAGTTAATTTTTGGCCAACAGCACGCCCAAACCTGGGGCCCACCCCAAAACCGTGGTCTATAGCACATCAATTTGGCCTAAAAATGCCACGTTCGCATCGTTTCACTTATTTGTCCACACAAATAACCACCAAAAATTAAATTAAACATACTGGGACAATACCGAAACTCTCGGCATGCCTCGGTCAATTTTGGCCCACAGCACGCCCGGGTCCACCCCCAAATACGTGGGCTATCATACAGTGATTTGGCCCAAAAATGTCATGTTCGCACCGTTTTGCTGTTTGTCCAGCCAGATGTCCACAAAAAATTAAACGTACCACACTGGGAAGATATCCAACCACCCTGGTATGCCCCGGTCGACTTTAGACCCACCATAGGCCTGAACCCCAGGCCCACCCCTAAAATCATGGGCTATAGCACACTGATTTGGCCCAAAAATGTCCCATTCGTGCCATTTTGGCCGTTTGTCCACCCAAATAGCCATAAAAAATTAAACGGACCACACTGGGAAGATCCCAACCCTCCTTGGCATGCCTCTATCAATTTTGGTCCCACAACATGCATGAACGCCGGGCCCCACCCCAAAAACGTGGGATATAGCACACCGATGTAGCCCAAAGATACCCTGTTCAAGCCGTTTCACCCGTTTGTCCACCCAAATAGCCATGAAAGTTATACAAACAACACTAGAATGATCCCCAACCTTCCTGGAATACCCCAATCGAGTTTTGGCCTACAGCATGCCCGGACCTTGGGCCCACCCTCAAACCGTGGGCTATAGCACACCGATTTGGCCCATAAATGCCTTGTTTTCGCCGTTTCGCCCATTTGTGCACCCAAATGGCAACCAAAAATTAAATGGACCACACTGGGATGATCCCCAACCTCCCTGGCACTCCTCAATTGATTTTTTGCCTACAGAAAGCCCATACCCTGAGCCCACCCCTAAAACCCCAGGCTATAGCACACCAATTTGGCCTGAAAATGCCCCGTTCGTACATTTTTGCTCGTTTATCCACCCAAATGGCCACGAAAAATTAAACAGAACATACTCGGATAATCTCCTACTTCGTTGGCACAACTCGGTCGATTTTTGGCCCACAGCACACTCGGACCTCGGGCCCACCCATAAAAACGTTGGCTATATTACACCAATTTGGCCCCAAAATGCCCCGTTTACGCCATTTTTCTCGTTTGTTCTCCCAAATAGCCAAGAAAAATAAAACAGACAACAGTTGGATGATCTCCAACCTCCCTGGCATGCCTCGGTCAATATTTAGCCTACATCACGCCCGAACCCTGGGCCCACCCCTAAAATTGTAGGCTATAACACACTGATTTTTCTTGAAAATGCCCCATTCACGCCGTTTCACCCTTTTATCCTCCCAAATGGTCACAAAAAAATTAACGGACCACAATCGGATGATCCCCAACCTTCCTGGCATGCCTCGATTGATTTTTGGCCCACAACACGCCCGAACCCCAGGCCCACAACCAAAACTGTGGGCTATAGCACACTGATTTGCCCTGAAAACTCCACGTTCTCACCATTTTGCCCATTTGTCCACCCAAATGCCATAAAAAATCAAACGGACCACACTGGGATGATTCATAAACTGGCCCATAGTATGCCCGGACCCCGGGCCCACCCCCAAAATCATGGGCTATAGCACACTGATTGGCCCAATAATGCCCCATTCGTGCTGTTTTTCCTGTTTGTCCACCCAAATGGCCATGAAAAATTAAATGGACTATACTGGGACGATCTCGGACCTCCCTGGTACTCCTCGATTAAATTTTGGCCTATAGCACAACCGAGCCCACCCCCAAAACCGTGGCTATCGCACACCGAATTGTCTTGAAAATCCCCCATTTGCACCGTTTCTCCATTTTGTCCACCTAGATGGCCACAAAAAATTAAACGGACCATACTAAAATGATCTCCAACCTCCCTGTCATGCCCCGGTAGAATTTTGGCTCACAGCATGCCTGGACCCCATGCCAACCCCCGAAATCGTGGGATATAGTACTCTGAATTGGCTCGAAAATGCCCCGCTCGCGCTATTTTGGCCTTTGTCCACCCAAATGTCCACAAAAAATTAAACAGACTACTCTGGAATGATCCCCAACCTCGAACATCGGGCCCACCCCCAAAAACATAGGCTATAACACACCGTTTAGGATAAAAAAAATGCCTCGTTCACGCTATTTCACCCGTTTGTCCACCCAAATGGCTTCAAACAATTAAAATGACCATACTGGATGATCCCCAACCTCACTGATATGCCCCAATCAATTTTCGGCACACAACACGCCCAAACCCCGGGCCCACCCCCAAAATTGTGGGCTATAGCACACCGATTAGGTCCAATATGCCCTATTTCGCCCGTTCGTCTACCCAAATGGCCACAAAAAATTAAACGGACCACATTCGGATGATCCCCAACCTGGCTGGCATGCCCTAATTGATTTTTAGCCCACACCATGCCCATACCCCGAGCCCACTCCCGAAAACATGGGTTATAGCTTATCAATTTGACCTGAAAATGCCCCGTCTACGCCATTTCGCCCATTTGTCCACCAAAACGGCCACAAAAAATTAAATTAACTACACTGGGATGATCCCCAAATTCCTGGCAAGCCCCAATCAATTTTGGGTCATAGCATGCCCGAACCCCGGGCCTACTCCCAAAACTGTGGGCTATAGCACGCCGATTTGGCCCAAAAATGCTCTATTTCGCCCGTTTGTTCATCCAAATGGCCACAAAAAATTGAACGGACGACACTGGATGATCCCCAACCTCCCTCGAATACTCTGGTCGATTTTTAGTCAACAGTATGCCTGGACCCAGGGCCTGGTCCCAAAACTGTGGGCTATTGCACACCATTTGGCCCGAAAATGCCCCACGTTCGTGCCATTTTGCCTATTTGTCCTTCCAAATGGCCACAAAAAATTAAACGAACCACACTAGGATGATAGCCAACCTTCTGGAATGCCCCGATCAATTTTCATCCCACAGCAAGTCGGACCCCGAGCCCACCCCCAAAATCGTTGGCTATAGCAGACTAATTTGGTCCAATAATATCCCGTTTGTGCCGTTTTTCCCGTTTGTCCACCAAAATGGCTACAAAAAATTAAACGAACCACAATAGGATGATCCCCAACCTCCCTGGCATGCCCCGGTCAATTTTTGTCCCACAGCACGCCTGGACCCCGGGTCCACCCTCAAAACCGTGGGCTATAGCACATCGAGTTGGCCCGAAAATGCCCTGTTTGCACCATTTCAATCGTTTGTCTTCCCAAATAGCCAAGAAAAATTAAACGAACCACACTAGAATGATTCCCAACCTCCCTGGCACGCCCTAGTTGACTTTTGGCCTACAACATGCCCGAACCTCGAGCCCACACCCGAAATCGTGGGCTATAGCACACCGATTTAGCTCGAAAATGCTCCATTCGCATCGTTTCACCTATTTGTCTACCCAAATAGACACAAAAATTTATACGGACTACACAAGGATGATCCCAATCTCCCTGGCATGCCTCTATCAAATTTTAGACCACAGCACGCCCAAACCACGGGAACACCCCCAAAACCGTGGGCTATAACACACCTATTTGGCCCGAAAATGCCTCGTTTGCTCCATTTTGCCCGTTTGTCCACCTAAATGACCACGAAAAATTAAACGGACCACCCTGGGATGATCTCCAACCTTCCTGACATGCCCTGGTCAATTTTTGGCCCACAATACGCTTGGACCCTGCACCCACCTCAAATTCGTGGGCTATAGCACATCGATTTGGCCTAAAAATGTCCCGTTCGCATTGTTCCACCCATTTGTCCACCCAATTGGCCACAAAAAAATAAATGAACCATACGGGGATGATCCCCAACTAGGCCTCGGATGATTTTTAGCCCACAACATGCTCGAACCCTTGGCCTATCCTTAAAACAGTGGGCGATAGCACTCTGATTTGGCTCGAAAATGCCCCATTCGCACCGTTTCGCCCGTTTGTCCACCCAAAAAATTGAACGGACGACACTGGATGATCCCCAACCTCCCTGGAATACTCTGGTCGATTTTTAGTCCACAGTATACCTGGACCCAGGGCCTGCTCCCAAAACTGTGGGCTATTGCACACCATTTGGCCCGAAAATGCCCACGTTCGTGCCGTTTTGCCCATTTGTCCTTCCAAATGGCCACAAAAAATTAAACGAACCACACTGGGATAATAGCCAACCTTCTGGAATGCCCCGGTCAATTTTCATCCCACAGCAAGTCAGACCCCGAGCCCACCCCCAAAACCGTTGGCTATAGCAGACTAATTTGGCCCAATAATATCCCGTTTGTGCCGTTTTTCCCGTTTGTCCACCCAAATGGCTACAAAAAATTAAACGAACCACAATGGGATGATCCCCAACCTCCCTGGCATGCCCCGGTCAATTTTTGGCCCACAGTACGCCTGGACCCCAGGTCCACCCTCAAAACCGTGGGCTATAGCACATCGAGTTGGCCCGAAAATGCCCTGTTTGCACCATTTCAACCGTTCGTCTTCCCAAATAGCCAAGAAAAATTAAACGAACCACACTAGAATGATTCCCAACCTCCCTGGCATACCCTAGTTGATTTTTAGCCTACAGCATGCCCGAACCTCGAGCCCACTCCCAAAATCGTGGGCTATAGCACACCGATTTGGCCTAAAAATGCCATATTCATGCCGTTTCACTTATTTGTCCACCCAAATAACCACAAAATATTAAATAGACCATACTGGGATGATTCCGAATCTCCCATAATGCCCAGTTGATTTTTGACCCACAACACGCCAGGGTCCACCCATAAATATTTGGGCTATCGCACACTGATTTGGCCTGAAAATGCCCCATTCGTGCCGTTGCTCCCGTTTCTCCAGCCAGATGGCTATGAAAAATTAGACGAACCACATTGGGAAGACCTCCAACCTCCCTGGCATGCCCCGATCGATTTTTGGCCCACAACATGCCTAGACCCTGGCCTCACCCCTAAAATCATGGGCTATAGCACACTAATTTGGCCTGAAAATGTCCCATTCACATCGTTTTACCTGTTTGTCTACCCAAATAGCCATGAAAAATTAAATGGACCACACTGGGATGATCCTCAATTTCCCTGGCTTTCCCCGGTCGATTTTTAGCCCACAACACGCCTTGACATCGGGCCCACCCTCAAAATCGTGGGATATAGCACACCGATTTAGCTAAAAAATGCCCCATTCGCGTTGTTTCACCTGTTTGTCCACCCAAATAGCCACAAAAAGTTAAACATACCATACTAGGATGATACCCAACCTCCCTGGCATGCCTCGGTCAATTTATGGCTAATAGCATGCTCGGACCTCAGGCCCACCCCTAAAACTGTGGGCTATAACACACCCATTAGGCTTGAAAATGCCCCATTCGCCCCGTTTTGCCCATTTGCCCATGCAAATGGCCATGAAAAATTAAACAGAACACACTCGGATGATCCCCAACCTCCCTAGCATGCCCCGATCAATTTTGGGCCCACAGCACGCTCAAATCTCTGGCCCGCCCCCAAAGCCGTAAGCTCTAGTACACTGATTTGGCCCGAAAATGCCCTGTTTGCGTCGTTCTGCCCGTTTTTTTTACCCAAATAGACACAAAGAATTAAACGGACCACACTGGGATGATCTTCAACCTCCTTGGCATGCCCCGGTTAATTTCGAGCCCACAACACGCCCGAACCCTGGTGCACCCCTAAAATTATGGGCCACAGCAACTGATTTTCCCCAAAAATGCCTCATTCACGCCATTTCAAGCTTTTATCCTCCTAAATAGCCATAACAAATTAAACGGACCCCAATGGGATGATCCCCAACCTCACTGGCATGCCCTGGTTAATTTTTGGCCCACAGCACGCCTGGACCCCGGGCCCACCCTAATAAAAGTGGGCTATAGCACGCCGATTTGGCCTGAAAACTCCCCGTTCAGGCTATTTTGCCCGTTTGTCCACCCAAATTCACAAAAAATTAAACGGGCCATACTGGGATGATCCCCAACCTCCCTGGAATGTTTTGATTGACTTTTGGCCTACAGCATGCCAGAAACCCGGGCCCACCCATAGCACACTAATTTGGCCCAAAATACCCCATTTGTACTGTTTCACCCGTTTGTCCACCCAAATGGCAACGAACAATCAAACGAACTACACTGGGATGATCCCAAACCTCCCTGGTGCTCCCCGGTCTAATTTTAGCGCACAGCACACCTGGGCCCACCCCCAAAACTGTGGATATCGCACACCAATTTGGCCTAAAAATACCCACGTTTGTGATTTTTTGCCCATTTGTCTTCCCAAATGGCCACAAAAAATTAAACAAACCACACCGGGATGGTCGCCAACCTTCTGGAAAGCCCCAGTCAATTTTCATCCCACAGAAAGACAGACCCCGGGCCCACCCCCAAAACCGTGGGCTATAGCACACTAATTTGGCCCAAAAATACCCCGTTTGTGCCGTTTTGCCCGTTTGTCCACCCAAATGGCTACAAAAAATTAAACGGACCACAATGTAATGATCCCCAATCTCCCTGGCATGCCTCGGTTAAATTTTGGCCCACAGAATGCCTGGACCCCGGATCCACCCCCAAAATCGTGGGCTATGGCACATCGAGTTGGCCCGAAAATGTCTTGTTTGCACCGTTTTACTCGTTTGTCTTCCTAAATAGCCAAGAAAAATTAAATGGACCACACTGGGATGATTTCCAACCTCCCTGGCACGCCCCAGTTGATTTTTGGCCTACAGCATGTCTGAACCTTGAGTCCACACCCGAAATCGTGGGCTGTAGCACACCGATTTGGCCTAAAAATGCCACGTTCGTACCGTTTCACTTATTTTTCCACCCAAATAACCACAAAAATTAAATAGACCATACTGGGATGATCTCGAACCTCCCAGAATGTCCCAGTTGATTTTTGACCCACAACACGCCAGGGTCCACCCACAAATATGTGGGCTATCGCACACTGATTTGGCTTGAAAATGCCCCATTCGTGTCGTTTCTCCCGTTTCTCCCGCCAGATGGCTATGAAAAATTAGACGAACCATATTGGGAAGACCTCAAACCTCCCTGGCATGCCCCGGTTGATTTTTGGCCAACAACATGTCTGGACCCTGGGCTCACCCCTAAAATCATAGGCTATAGCACACTGATTTGGCCCAAAAATGCCCCGTTCGCACCGTTTTTCCTGTTTGTCTACCCAAATAGCCATGAAAAATTAAATGGACCACACTGGGATGATCCCCAATCTCCTTGGCTTTCCCCAGTCTATTTTTAGCCCACAACACGCCCTGACATTGGGCCCACCCTCAAAATCATGGGATATAGCACACCGATTTAGCCCAAAAATGCCCCATTCACGCTGTTTCACCCGTTGGCCACCCAAATAGCCACAAAAAATTAAACATAACACACTAGGATGATACCCAACCTCCCTGGCATGCCTCCGTCAATTTATGGCCAATAGCATGCTCGGACCTCGGGCCCATCCCTAAAAGTGTGGGCTATAACACACCCATTTGGTACGAAAATGCTCTATCGCCCCGTTTTTCCCATTTGTCCATGAAAATGGCCTTAAGAAATTAAACAGAACAAACTCGGATGATCCCCAACCTCCCTGGCATGCCCCGGTCGATTTTAGGCCCATAACATGCTCGGACCTCGGGCCCACCCCCGAAACCGTAGGTTTTAGTACACTGATTTGGCCCGAAAATGCCCTGTTCACATTGTTTTGCCTGTTTGTTTACCCAAATAGACACAAAGAATTAAACGGACCACACTGGGATGATCTTCAACCTCCTTGGCATGCCCAGATGAATTTCGAGACCACAGCACGCCCGACCTAAAATTATGGGCCATAGCAACTGATTTCCCCCCAAAATGCCTTATTCACGCCATTTCAAGCTTTTATCCTCCTAAATAGCCATAAAAAATAAAACGGACCCCAATGGTATGATCCCCAACATCACTGGCATGCCCCAGTTAATTTTTGGCCCACAGCACGCCTGGACCTCAGGCCCACCCCTAAAAATGTGGGCAATAGCACGCCGATTTTTATCGAAAACTCCCCGTTCATGCCATTTTGCCCGTTTGTCCACCCAAATTCACAAAAAATTAAATGGGCGATACTAGGATTATCCCCAACCTCCCTGGCATGTTCTGATTGATTTTTAGCCTACAACATGCCCGAAACCCGAGCCCACCCTCAAAACCGTGGGCAATAACAGACCAATTTGGCCTAAAAATGCCCCATTCGTACTATTTCACCCGTTTGTCCACCCAAATGGCAACAAAAAATCAAACTAACCATACTGGGATGATCCCGAACCTTGATGGTGCTCCCCGGTCTATTTTTTGCCCACAGCACGCTCGGGCCCACCCCAAAACCGTGGATATCGCACACTAATTTGGCCCAAAAATGTCCCATTCATGACGTTTTGCCTGTTTGTCCAGCCAAATAGCGATGAAAAATTAAACGAACCACTCTGGGATGATCCCCAATCTCCCTGGCAAGCCCCAAATGATTTGTAGCCAATAGCACGATCGAACCCCGAGCCCACCCCCAAAACCGTGCGTTATAGCACACTGATTTTGACCGAAAATGCTTATTCATGCCGTTTAGCCCTTTTGTCGACCTAAATGGCCACGAAAATTAAACGGACCACATGGAGATGATCCCCAACCTCTTTTCCATGCCCTGGTCAAATTTCGGCCGAAAGCACGCTCGAACCCTAGACCCACCCCCAAAACCATGGGCTATAGCCCACCGATTTGGCTTGAAAATGCTCCACTCGCATCGTTTTGCCCGTTTGTCCACTAAAATGGAAGATAAAATTAAAAAGACCATACTGGGATGATTTCCAACCTCCCTGGCACGGCCCGGTTAATTTTTGTCCCACAGCAAGCCCGTACCCTAGGCCCACCCCAGAAATCGTGGGTTATAGCACACCGATTTTGCCTAATAATCCCCAATTTGTGCTGTTTTGCCCATTGGTCCACCCAAATGGATACGAAAAATTAAACAGAGCACACTGGGATGATCCCCAACCTTCTTGGCATGCCCCGGTCAATTTTTGAGCCACAACACGCCCGAACCCCGTGCTCACCCCCAAAATCGCGGGCTATAGAACATCAATTTCGCTTGATAATGCCTCGTACACTCCATTTTGCTCGTTTGTCCACCCAAATGGCCACAAAAATTTAAACGGACCATATTACAATGATCCCCAACCTCCCTGGCATGCCCCAGTCGATTTTTGGCCCACAGCACACCTGGATCCCAGGCCCACCCCGAAAATCGTGGGCTATAGCACACCTATTTGCCCCAGATGATTTTTTACCCAATGTTTGCGCCGATCGATTTTTGGCCCACAGCACGCCCGGACCCCAGGGACACCCCCAAAAAAGTTTGCTATAGCACATCGATTTGGCCCAAAAATGCCCTGTTCGTGCCATTTCGCCCGTTAGTCCACCCAAATGGCTACAAAAAATTAAACGGACTACACTTGGATGATTACCAAACTCCCTGGCATGCCCTGATCGATTTTTAACCATAGCACACCTAAAAACTAGGCCCACCCCCAAAATCGTAGGCTATACTACACCGATTTGGCCCGAAAATGCCTCATTTGTACCTTTTTGCCTGTTTATCCACCCAAATGGCCCCAAAAAATTAAATGGACCACACTGAGACGATCCCTAACCTCCCTGGCACGCCCCAGTAAATTTTTGGCCAATAGCACCCCTGGACCTTGGCCCAACCCAAAACCATGGGCAATAGCACACCGATTTGGCTCGAAAAAATCTCGATCACACACATTTCACCAGTTTGTCCACCCTAATGGCCTCAAAAAATTAAAAAGACCACACTGGAATGATCCTCAACCTCGCTGGCACGCCCCGGTCAATTTTTGGCCCACAGCACGCCCGGACCCCAGGCCCACTCTCAAAATCGTGTCGCGATGTTTTGCCTTTTTGTCCTTCCAAATGGCCACAAAAAATTAAACGAACCATAATAAGAAGATACCCAACCTTCCTGGCACATGCCGGTTGAATTTTAGCCTAAATACGCCCGAACCCCGAACCCACCCAAAAAACCGTGGGCTATAGCGTACTGATTTGGCTCAAAAATACCCCGTTTGCACCGTTTTTCTTGTTTGTCCACCCAAATTGCCATGAATAATTAAACGAACCACACTGGGACGATCCCTAACCTCCCTGTCATGCCCCAGTTGATTTTTGTCCCACATCATACCTGAACCCCGGGCCCACCCCCAAAACCGTGGGATATAGCACATTGATTTAGCCAAAAAATGCCCTGTCCGCGCTGTTTCACCCGTTTGTCCACCCAAATGGCCACGAAAAATGAAATAGAACACACTGGGATGATCTTTAACCTCCCTAGCACGCCCCGATCAATTTTTTGTCCACTGCACACCCGGAACTCGGTCCCACCCCTAAAACCGTAGGCTAAAGCACATCGATTTAGCCCAAAAATGCCCCATTTGCGCCATTTCGCCCATTTATCCACCCAAATTGCCACAATAAATTAAACGGACCATACTAGGATAATTTCCAAACTCCCTGGCACACCCCGATCGATTTTTATCCCACAGCACGCCCGGACCTTGGGCCTACCCCCGAAACCGTAGGCTATAGCGCACCAATTTTCCTTGAAAATGCCCTATTCGCACTGTTTTTCCTGTTTGTCTACCGAAATGGCCATGAAAAATTAAACAAAACACACTCGGATGATCCCCAACCTCCCTGGCATGCTCCGGTCAATTTTTGGTCCACAGCATGCTGGGACCCCGGGCCCACCCCAAAACCGTGGGCTATAGCAAACTGATTTTTCCTGAAAATGCTTGTTCATATCGTTTTGCCCTTTTGTCCACCCAAATAGCCACAAAAAATTAAACGAACAATACTGGGACGATCCGAAATCTCCCTGGCACGCCCCGATCAAATTTTGGCCCAGAGCACGCCCAGACCCACCCCCAAAACCGTGGGTTATAGCACACCTATTTAGCCCAAATATGCCCCGTCCGAGCCATTTTTCCCATTAATCTTTCTAAATGACCACGAAAAATTAAACAGACCACACTAGGACGATCCTCAACCACCCTAGCACGACCTGACAAATTTTTGGCCCACAGCAAGCCCGAACCTTGGGCCCACCCTTGAAACCTTGGGCTATGGAACACCAATTTTACCAAAGATGACTAATTCACACCGTTTTTCCCGTTTGTCAACCCAAATGGCTACGAAAAATTAAACGGACCACACTGGGATGATCCTCAACATCCTTGACATGCCCCGGTTGATTTTCATCCCACAGCATGCCCGAACCCCGGGCGCACCCCCAAAAATATGGGCTATAGCACACCGATTTGGCCTAAAAAAGCCCCATTCTTGCCGTTTCGCCCGTTTGTCCACCCAAATGGCCACAAAAATTAAACAGACCACACAGGGATTATCCCTAACCTCCCTGGCATGCCCCGATAAATTTTCAACCTATAGCACGCCTGGACCCCGGGCGCACCCCAAATTTGTGGGCTATAACACACCGATTTAGCCTGAAAATGCACTATTAACACCGTTTCACCCATTTGTCCACCCAAATGGCTACGAAAAATTAAACGGACCATACTGGGATGATCCCTAATATCCCTGGAATGCCCTTCAATTTTTGGCCCATATCAATCCGATAAATCAGGCCCACCTCCGAAACCGTGGGATTTAGCACATTAATTTGTCCCAAAAATGCCCCGTTCGCATTCGTTTTTCCTTTTTGTCCACCTAAATTTCCACGAAAAATTAAACAGACCACACTGGGAAGATCCCCAACCTCCTTCGCATACCTTGGTCAATTTTTGGCCCATATCACTCCTGGACTCTGATCGTAGCCCCGAAACCGTTGTGTATAGCACATCGATTTTGCCCAAAAATGCCCCGTTCATGTCGTTTCGCCCGTTTGTTCACCCAAATGACCACCAAAAATTAAAATGACCATACTTGGACGATTCCCAACCTTCCTGGCATGCCGTGATCAATTTTCGACGCACACCACGCTTAAACGCCGAACCTACCCCTAAAACCATGGGCTATAGCATACCGATTTGGCCTGAAAATGCCCCGTTCATGCAGTTTATCCCGTTTGTCTACCAAAATGGCCACAAAAATAATAATCGGACCACACTAAGATAATACTGAATCTCCCAGGCATGCCTCGATCAATTTTTGGCCCACAGCATGCCGGACCCACGCACGAAACCATGGGCTAAAGAACACCGATTTGTCCCGATAATTCCCCGTTTGTGCCATTTTGCCCGTTTGTCCACCCAAATAGCCACAAAAAAATTAAACAGACCACACTGGGATGATCCCCAACCTCCCTGGCATACCGCAGTCGATTTTCGTCCCACAGCACGCTCGGGCCCCGAGCCCACCCCCAAAACCATGGGCTAGAGGACACCAACTTAGCCTGAAAATACACTGTTCGCGTTGTTTCTTCCATTTGTCCACCCAAATGGCCACGAAAAATAAAACAAACCACACTGGGATGATCCATAGCATCCCTGGCATACCCCGGTCGATTTTTAGCCCACAACACGTCTGAACCTCGAGACCACCCCCAAAACTGGGGGCTATAGCAGACGATTTGATAAGATAATTCTCCGTTTGTGCTGTTTTGCCCGTTTGTCTAACAGTACGCCCGAACCCCTACCCACCCCTAAAATCGAGGGCTATAGCACACCGATTTGGTACAAAAATACCGTGTTTGCACCGTCGCTCGTTTGTACACCCAAATGGCCACGAAAAATTTAACGGACCACACTGAGATAATTTCTAATATCCCTGGCATGCCCCAATCAATTTTTGGACCACAACACGCCTGGACCCTGGGCTCACCCACGAAACTGTGGGATATAGCACACCGATTTGGCCTGAAAAAGCCTCGTTCGCGATGTTTTGCTCGTTTGTTCACCCAAATGGCCACAAATAATTAAACAGACCACACTGGGATGATCCACAACCTCGCTGGCATACCTCAATTTATTTTTGGCCAACAACATGCCTGGACCCCAGGCCCATCCCTGAAACCGTAGGCTATAGCACATTAATTTAGCCCAAAAATACCCCGTTTGCGCCATTTTGCACGTTTGTCCACCTAAATCGCCATAAAAAATTAAACGGACCACACTGGGAAGATCCCCAACCTCTCGAAATGCTCCGATTAATTTTTATCCCACAGCACGCCCGGACCCCAAGCCCACCCCTAATACCGTGGGCAATAGCCCACCGATTTGGATCGAAAATGCCCTGTTCACGCCGTTTTGCCTGTTTGTCCTCCCAAATAGCCATAAAAAATTAAATTGACCACACTGAAACGATCTCCATCCTCCCTCGCACGCCCTAGTTGACTTTTAGCCTATAGCATGCCCGTACCCCGAGCCCAGCCCTAAAACCATGAGCTATAGCACACCAATTTTGCCTGAAAATTCAATGTTCGCGCTGTTTCGCTCATTTTTCCACCCAAATAGCCACAAAAAATTAAATAGACCACATTGGGATTATACCAAACCTCCCGGTACACCCTGATCAATTTTTGGCCCACAGCACACCCTGGTCCACCCCTTAATACGTAGGCTATCGCACACTGATTTGGCCCAAAAATACCCCGTTCGCATTGTTTCGCTCGTTTGTCCAGCCAGATGGCCATGAAAAATTGAACGAACCACACTGGGATAATCTCGAACCTTCCTGGCATGCCCCAGTCGATTTGAGCCCATAGTATGCCTGGACCCTAGGCCCACCCCCAAAATCATGGGCAATAGCACACTGATTGGACTCGAAAATGCCCAGTTCACACCGTTTTGCCTGTTTATCCACCCAAATAGCCACGAAAAATTAAACGAACCACACTGTGATGATGCCCAACCTCCCTTGTATGCCCCAGTCAATTTTTGTCCCACAACACACTCAGACCCCAGGCCCACTCCCAAACCCGTGGGATATAGCACACTGATTTAGCCCAAAAATGCCTCGTTCGTGCCGTTTCAACCCGTTTGTCCAGCCAAATAGCCATGAAAGTTTAAACAGACCATACTGAGATGATCCCTAATATCCCTAGAATGCACCATTCTAGTTTTGGCCTATAGCACGCTCGAATATCGGGCCCACCCCTAAAACCGTGGGTTATAGCGCACCGATATAGCCCAAAAATGCCCAGTTCGCACCGTTTTTCTCATTTTTCCACCCAAATGGCCACAAAAAATTAAATAAACCAAATGAGCCCCAACCCCCTGGCATAACCCGATTGATTTTTGGCCCACAACACGCCGAAACCTCGAGCCCACCCCCAAAACCGTAGGCTATAGCACACCGATTGTGCCCTAAAATGCCTTGTTCACACCGTTTCGCCTGTTTTTCCATACAAATAGCCCCAAAAAATTAAAGTAACCATATTAGGACGATCCTCAACTGTCCTGGTATGCCCTAATTGATTTTTGGCCTACAGCACTCCCAAACCCCGATCCCACCCCCGAAACCATGGGCTATAGCATACCGATTTGGCCCAAAAATGCCCCGTTCGTGCCATTTCTCCCGTTTGTCTACCCAAATATCCACGAAAAATTAAACGGACTACACTAGGATAATCCCAAACTCCCTGCAATGACCAATCGATTTTCGGCCCACAACACACATGCACCCTAGACCTACCCATGAAAACGTGGGCTATAGCATACCGATTTGTCTTGAAAATGCCTCGTTTGAGCTATTTTGCCCGTTTGTCCACCCAAATGGCCATAAAAAATTAAACGGACCACACTGGGATGATCCCTAACCTCCTTGGCATGCTGCAGTTGATTTTCATCCTACAGCATGATCGGGCCCCGAGCCCACCCCTAAAACCATGGGCTATAGCAGACCAATTTGGCTCGAAAATGCCCTGTTCACGTCGTTTCGTCCGTTTGTCCAAGCAAATGGCCAAGTAAAATATAACGGATCACACTGGGATAATATCTAACATCCCTGGCATGGCCTGGTTGATTTTCTGCCTACATCACGCCTGAACCCCGAGCTCACCCCCAAAACCATGGGCTATAGCACACCATTTGGCTAGAAAATGCCCCGTTAGCTCCATTTCGCCCGTTTGTCCACCCAAACACCCATGAAAAATTGAAAGAACCATACTGAGACGATCCCCAACTCCCTGGCATGTACCGATAGATTTTTATGCCACATCACGCCCGAACCCCGAGCCCACCCTCAAAACCATGGAATATAGCACACCAATTTGGCCTGAAAATACCCCGTTCATGCCGTTTTACTATTTTTTCCACCAAAATGGCTGAGAAAAATTAAACGAACCACACTGGGACAATCCCCAACATCCCTGGCACGTCCAGGTCAATTATCAACCCACAGCACGCCCGGACCCCCGGTCCACCCTTGAAACTATAGGCTATAGTACACTGATTTGGCCCAAATGCCTAGTTTGCACCATTTCGCTCGTTTATCAACCCAAATGGCCATAACAAATTAAACGGACCATATTAGAACGATCCCCAATCTGTATGGCAGGCTTCGGTAAATTTTCTGCCCACAGCACACCCAGACCCCGGGCCCACCCTTAAAACTATGGGCAATAGCCTACCAATTTGGTTGGAAAATTCTATATTCATGTTGTTTTGCCCATTAATCCACTTAAATAGCCACGAAAAATTAAACGGACCATACTAGGACTATCCCCAACCTCCCTGACATGCCCCGATCAATTTTTGGCCAACATGACACCCGGACCCTGGGGCCACCCCCAAAATCGTGGGCTATAGCCCACCGAGTTGGCCTGAAAATACCCTATTCGCATTGTTTCACCCGTTTTCCCACCCAAATTGCCATGAAAAATTAAACAGACCACAGTAGGATGATATCCAACCTTCATGGCATGCCCCGATCGATTTTTAGCCCACAGAACGCCCGGACCCCTAGCCTTCTCCCCAAACCATGGGCCATAGCACACCAATTGGGCTCGAAAATACCTCGTTTTCATCGTTTCTCCTATTTGTCCACCCAAATAACAACAAAAAATTAAAAGACCATACTGGGATGATCCCCAACCTCCCTAACTAGCGCCAGATGATTTTTGGCCCACAACACACCCAAACCTTGATCCCACCCCCAAAACCTTGGGCTATAGCACATTAATTTGCCCTAAAAATGCCCCGCTCTTGTCATTTCATCCGTTTGTTCAACCAAATGGCCACGCAAAATCAAACGAACCACACTGGGATGATCTCCAACCTCCTTAGCATGCCTCGATCTATTTTTGGCCCACAGAACGCCCAGACCCCTGGCCTTCCATGGAAATCGTAGGCTATTGCCCACCAAGTTGGCTCGAAAATGCCCTGTTCACATTGTTTCACCCGTTTGTTTGCCCAAATGGCCACGAAAAATTAAACGGACTACACTGGGATGATTCCTAACCTCCCTGGCATGCCCCGGTCGATATTCAACCTATAGTACGATCGGACCCTAGGCCCACCCCCAAAAACCTGGCTATAGCACACCCAATTTGGCCCAACAATATCCCGTTTGCGCTGTTTCACCTATTTGTCCATATAATTGGCCACAAAAATTTAAACGGACCACACTAGGATGATCCCCAATCTCTCTGGCATGCAGCGGTCAATTTTTTACCTATAGAACGCTTGGACCCCTAGTCCACCACCCAAACCGTGGGCTATAGCACACCGATTTAGCCAAAAAATGCCCCATTCGCATCGTTTCGCCTGTTTGTCCACCTAAATTGCCATGAAAAATTAAATGGACCGTACTGGGATGATCTCCAAAATCTCTGACATGCCACGATTTATTTTCAACCCACAGCACACTCGGACCCCGGGGTCACCCCCAAAACCGTGGGCTATAGCACACTGATTTGGCCTGAAAAAGCCTCATTCATCCCGTTTTGCCCGTTTGTTCACCCAAATGACCATAAAAAATTAAACGAACCATACTGAGATGATCCCCAACCTCCCTAGCATACCTTGGTAAATTTTTAGCCCACAAAATACTCGAACCCCAGACGCACTCCTAAAACCGTGGAATAAGCACACCAATTTGGCCAGAAAACACCCCGTTCGTGCCTTTTTGCCATTTTGTCCACCAAAATGGCTGAGAAAAATTAAACAAACCACACTGGGACAATTCCCAACATCCCTGGCATGTCCAGGTCAATTTTCAACCCACAGCACGCCCGGACCCCTGGTCCACCCTTGAAACTATGGGCTATAGTACACTGATTTGGCCCAAATGCCTAGTTTGCACTATTTCGCTCTTTTATTTAACCAAATGGCCATAAAAAATTAAACGGACCATACTGGAATGATCCCCAATCTGTTTGGCATGCCTCGGTCGATTTTCTACCCACAGCATACCCAGACCCCGAGCCCACCCTCAAACCGAGGGCAATAGCCTATCGATTTTGTCGAAAAATTTTATATCCATGCTGTGTTGCCGATTTATCCACTTAAATAGCCACGAAAAATTAAACGGACCATACTGGGACTATACCCAACCTCCCTGACATGCCCCGATCAATTTTTGGCCAACATGACACTCGGACCCTAGGCCCACCCCTAAAATCGTGGGATATAGCACACCGAGTTGGCCTAAAAATACCCCGTTCGCATTGTTTCGCCCGTTTGTCCACCCAAATAGCCATGAAAAATTAAATAGACCACAGTAGGATGATTCCCAACCTTCATGGCATGCCTCGGTCGATTTTTAGCCCACAGCACGCCCGGACTCCGAGACTTCCCCCAAAACCATGGGCTATAGCACACCAATTTAGCTCGAAAATACCTCGTTTGCATCGTTTCTCCTGTTTGTCTACCCAAATAGAAACAAAAAATTAAAAGACCATACTGGAATGATCCCCAACCTCCCTAGCTAGCGCCAGATGATTTTTGTCCCACAACACACCCAAACCTTGAGCCCACCCCCAAAACCTTGGGCTATAGCACATTAATTTACCCTAAAAATGCCCCGCTCTTGTCGTTTCGTCCGTTTGTTCAACCAAATGGCCACGCAAAATCAAACGAACCACACTGGGATGATCTCCAACCTCCTTAGCATGCCCCGATCTATTTTTGGCCCACAGAACGCCCAGACCCCTGTCCTTCCATGGAAACCGTAGGCTATTGCCCACCAAGTTGGCTCGAAAATGCTCCAATCACATTGTTTCACCCGTTTGTTCGCCCAAATGGCCACGAAAAATTAAATGGACTACACTGGGATGATTCCTAACCTCCCTGGTATGCCCCGGTCGATATTCAACCTATAGTACGATCGGACCCTAGGCCCACCCCCAAAAACCTGGCTATAGCACACCCAATTTGGCCCAACAATATCCCGTTTGCGCTATTTCACCCATTTGTCCATATAATTGGCCACAAAAATTTAAACGGACCACAATGGGATGATTCCCAATCTCTCTGGAATGCAGCGGTCAATTTTTTTACCTATAGCACGCTTGGACCCCTGGTCCACCACCAAAACCGTGGGCTATAGCACACCGATTTAGCCAAAAAATGCCCCATTCGCATCGTTTCGCCTGTTTGTCCACCTAAATGGCCATGAAAAATTAAATGGACCGTAATGGGACGATCTCCAAAATCCCTGACATGACCCGATTGATTTTCAACCCACAGCACACTCGAACCCTGGGGTCACCCCCAAAGCCGTGGGCTATAGCACACTGATTTGGCCTGAAAAAGCCTCATTTGTCCCATTTTGCCCGTTTGTTCACCCAAATGGCCATAAAAAATTAAACTAACCATACTGGGATGATCCCCAACCTCCCTAGTATACCCTGGTAAATTTTTAGCCCACAAAATACTCGAACCCCAGATGCACTCCTAAAACCGTGGAATATAACACACCAATTTGGCCCCAAAACACCCCGTTCGTGCCTTTTTGCCATTTTATCCACCAAAATGGCTGAGAAAAATTAAACAAACCACACTGGGACAATTCCCAACATCCATAGCATTTCCAGGTCAATTTTCAACCCACAGCACACCCGGACCCCCGGTCCACCCTTGAAACTATGGGCTATAGTACACTGATTTGGCCCAAATGCCTAGTTTGCACTATTTCGCTCGTTTATTTAACCAAATGGCCATAAAAAATTAAACGGACCATACTGGAATGATCCTCAATCTGTCTGGCATGGCTCGGTCGATTTTCTACCCACAACATACCCAGACCCCGAGCCCACCCTCAAACCGAGGGCAATAGCCTACCGATTTGGTCGAAAAATTTTATATTCATGCTGTGTTGCCCATTTATCCACTTAAATAGCCACGAAAAATTAAACGGACCATACTGGGACTATCCCCAACCTCCCTGACATGCCCCGATCAATTTTTGGCCAACATGACACTCGGACCCTGGGCCCACCCCTAAAATCGTGGGATATAGCACACCGAGTTGGCCTAAAAATACCCCGTTCGCATTGTTTTGCCCGTTTGTCCACCCAAATAGCCATGAAAAATTAAATAGACCACAGTAGGATTATTCCCAACCTTCATGGCATGCCTCGGTCGATTTTTAGCCCACAGCACGCCCGGACCCCGAGCCTTCCCCCAAAACCATGGGCTATAGCACACCAATTTAGCTCGAAAATACCTCTTTTGCATCGTTTCTCCTGTTTGTCTACCCAAATAGCAACAAAAAATTAAAAGACCATACTGGGATGATCCCCAACATCCCTAGCTAGCGCTGGATGATTTTTGGCCCACAACACGCCCAAACCTCGATCCCACCCCTAAACCTTGGGCTATAGCACATAATTTGCCCAAAAAATGCCCCGCTCTCGTCGTTTCGTCCGTTTGTCCAACCAAATGGCCACGCAAAATCAAACGAACTATACTGGGATGATCTCCAACCTCCTTGGTATGCACCGATCTATTTTCGGACCACACTGGGATGATCCCCAACCTTTCTGGTACGCAGTGGTCAATTTTTCACCCATAGCACGCTTGGACCCTTGGTCCACCACCAAAACCGTGGGCTATAGCACACCGATTTAGCCTGAAAATGCCCCATTCGCGTCGTTTCACCTGTTTGTCCACCTAAATGGCCATGAAAATTTAAACGGACCGCATTGGGATGATCTCCAAAATCCCTGGCATGCCCTGATTGATTTTCACCCCACAGCACACTCGGACCCCGGGGTCACCCCCAAAACCATGGGCTATAGCACACCGATTTGGCTTGAAAATGCGTCGGTCTCACTGTTTTGCCCGTTTGTTTTCCCAAATAACCATGAAAAAATAAATAGACCATACTAGGACGATACCCAACCTCCCTAGTAAGCTCCGATCGATTTTTGGCAAACAGAACGCCTGAACCCTGAGCCCACCTCCTAAACTATGGGTTATAACACGTTGATTTTGCCCGAAAATGTCCCGTTCGCACCGTTTCGCCTGTGCGTTCACCCAAATGGCTACAAAAAATTAAACGAATCATACTGGGATGATCTCCAACCTTCCTGGCATCCCCGGTCGATTTTTGACCCACAACACACCCGAACCCCGAACCCACCCCCATTATCGTGCGCTATAGCACATCAATTTGGCTTGAATATATGCCCCATTCGCACGGTTTTTCCAGTTTGTCTACCCAAATAGCCACAAAACAAATAGACCACACTGAGAGGATCCTTAAACTCTTGGCATGCCCCGGTCAATTTTTGGCCCACATCACGCTTGGTCCTCGAACCCACCCCCAAAACTGTGGGCTATAGTGCACCGATTTGGCCAGAAAATACCCCGTTTGTGCCATTTCACCAGTTTGTTCGTCCAAATGGCAACAAAAAATTAAACGGACCATACAGGGATGATCCACAACCTCTCTGGAATGCCATGGTTGATTTTTGGCCCACAGAACGCCTGAATCCACGCTCAGCCCCAAAATCGTGGGCTATAGCACACCAGCTTGGCCTGAAGATACCCAGTTTATGCCATTCTGCCCGTTTGTCCACCCAAATGGCAACAAAAAATTAAACGGACCATACTAGGATGATCCGCTACCTCGCTGGCATGTCCCGATTAATTTTTGTCCCACAACACATCGGTACCCAGGGCCCACCCCAAAAACCATGGGCCATAGCACACCGATTTGACCCAAAAATGCCCTGTCCACTCTATTTCGCCCATTTGTCCACCCAAATTGCCACAAAATTATGCGGACCATACTGGGATGATCTCCAACCTCCCTGACATACCCTAATCAATTTTTTACCCACAACACATCCTGACCCCGAGCCCACCCGTGGGTATAGCTCACTAATTTGGCTAGAAAATGGCCCATTCGTGCCGTTCCACCCGTTTGTGCACCTAAATATCCACAAAAAATTAAACGGACTGCACTGGGATGATTCCCCATATCCTTGGCATATCCCGATCAATTTTTGGCCCACAACATGCCTGAACCCTGAGCCCCCCCCCAAAAAAACCATAGGCTGTAGCACATTGATTTGTCCAGAAAATGCCCCGTTCACACATTTTTTCCCATTTTTCCACCTAAATAGCCACAAAAAATTAAACGGACCACACTGGGATGATCCCCAAACTCCCTGCTATGCTGCGATTGATTTTTGGCCCACAAAATTCCTAAAAACCTCGGGCCCACCCTAAAATCGTGGGCTATATAGCACACTAATTTGGCCCAAAAATGCACTGTTTACATTGTTTCGCCCATTTGTCCATGCAATTGGCCATGAAAAATTAAACAGACCATAACGGGATGATCCCCAAAATCCCTAACATGCCCTGATCGATTGTCAGCCCATAGCACACCTGGACCCTGGGCCCACCCCCAAAACTGTGGGTTATAGCACATTGATTGGGCCCAAAAATGACCCATTTGCACCGTTTTGCCCGTTTGTCCACCCAAATAGACACAAAAAATTAAAAAAACCACACTGAAATGATCCCCAACTTCCCAGCACACCCTGATCGATTTTTGGCCCACAGCATACCCTGACCCCAAGCCTACCCTGAAAACCGTGGGCTCTAGCACACTGATTTGGCCTAAAAATGCCCCGTTCAGTCCGTTTCACCCGTTTGTCAACCCAAATAGCTGATAAAAATTAAACGGACCACACTGGAATGATCCTCAATGATATGGGACAAATGGCCATCTTATCTTTTGATGACTTCTTTAGAGGCCAAAATATAAAGGCTTAAGACTTGGTCACCTTGAGGATGCGAGAACATGCATGAAGGACCCATTTTGAGCATTCCATTAAATAAACCTGTGTATGGAAGATTGCGTGAGGGCTTACATTTGATGCCAATTTGAGGCTACAAGTTTTGAAGTGTGACCCCATGGTTTTGGAGCATTGAAGAAGCACCCTTTATTAAGGGTATTTTGGGGTTTGCACATGTTAAAGAAACAACCCATGACCTTCCCTTTCAATAAGGGTATTTTGGTTCATTATACTATGTAATAAGCTAGGCTATGTATAGTCTCTTATTAGGTTTTTTTCTCTTTAGTTGTTTAATGATGAATGTATGAAATATTAAAAATCCTCTCTCTTGAGAGTAGATCACCTTAGAGTAGTTCTTCGTTAGGGATTAGATTAGCCATTGTAGTTTAGGGCTTGGAAAATCCAATATTCTTCTTTGCTTGGAAATGGTGGATCTTGAGGTGAGTTGATTCCCTTGGCGGTCACCGTAAGAACTTGGTGCTTGTTAATGTGATTTGTAGAGGTTTTAGAGTTTGATACACTCATTAGTTGCTACATTTCGTATTCTCCTTGTTTCAAGTTATCTATCATCTTTATCGTTGAGCTTATGTTTGCTTCCTTGTGTGTTTTGTGACTTGCTTGTTATCGGTGTTTGTGGGTCATTGCGAATCACTTGTGGACTGTTTTGAGCTTGTAGATACCATGTGGTGTCATTTGGTATCAAATTCATCATTGATTTCATTCCCACGAGATCAATCTTAGGCTTGGTATCTTGAAAAACCACAAAAATAATGTTGGAAAAGCTAAAAAATGCAAAAAAGAAGAAGTACTCTATCCCATTTTTGTGTTTGTGCCGAGATTTGAGTCTTGGTTTTCTTGTGTTTTTTGTGTGTATTGTTTTTTCTAGTGTTAGTCCCTTCTTCACTAATAGTAATAGAGTCTACATCTAAATTTTGAGCTAAATCCAAGTGGTTCTTGAATGTTAGAAGGTTGTTGAAGATTGGTGGCCGGAAAAATATTTTGTTGATGTTGTTGTTGAAGATTGGTGGCTGGAAAATTTTTTTGTTGAAGATTGGAGCTTGAATATGTGTTTTTGATGTTTGGGAGGTCCAACAATAACCTTAGAACTCCAAAATTCAAAGTTGTGTTCATGGTGTTCTTCAACATCTTCATATTTTGTTGAAGTGAAAGTGGTTTGTTTGATCTAAAATCAAAGAAGAAAGAAGGTGTGGTCTTGTTAGTATTGAAACACATTCCAAGACTATTATAAAAGAAGAAAGAGGGATAAAATACTTTCAAAAGGTCTTATTACCAAAAGAAACAAAGGAGTCTTCCCAAGACCTACAAAAGAGGAAAGGGGGACAAAGGCTTCAAAAGGTGTTTTGCCAAAAGGGTAAAAGAAAAGTCAAGCCTTTTATTTGAACATTAAAAAACCTCTATGTCTTGTTGTTTCCCTCCCAAAACCAAAAATACGCTCTTCCAACTGAACATTGATCAATACAAATTGAAAACAAGAAAAACATTTTTCAAAACTGTTGACAATATTCAATAACCAATGAGAGGCTGCCACATCATCACCAAAAGTGCTTAAGCTCAAAAATTTTAAATTCTTAGTTTCATTTTATTGTTTCATTAGTTTCATGTCTTGATTCTAGAATTAATTAACAACTATTAATCACCTACTTAGTTGCTGATTAATTGTTGAATCCGTTTCTTTCATGTCTTCGTTATTTGTGTGTTTTTTCTCGTTTTTAACTCGTAGTAACTTCTTTGTTTCAAGTTCGTAAGTAAATTTTGTTTTGGTGTCTTGAGTTGATCAAACAAGAATTCATTCCATCCACCAAGTAGAATTGACATCCTATTGACTATCGGAGTATAAGAAACTTTCAATATTTGTTGCTCCAATTGTGAGAATCACAAAGGTGGGTGTATACGAGTGTTGGTGAGGAACTTTTACTACTAATCTTATTGTTCATTGTGTAGGTACAAAGGTGATATAATGGGAACATGTATTTGATAGACGGGGATTATTGTGACTACAACATGGGAGACTATGATTTTAGTGAGGGGTTTTATGGCTACGAAGTTGAGAGAGATTGCGGAGGCTATGAAAATATCCATGATCAAGACTTGGGAAGATTTGAGAGTTATGGTTTTGAGGGAGAAAATGAGGTGAATGAAGTGCCTAGTGCTTATGGTGAACTTGGAGATGATGTAGCTCCTCGTGATGGATCTTATGATGACATTGAGGCATGTGAGGAGTCTTACACTTCTCACTCTGAACCTAGATTTTGTGTTAGGTATAAACCTTTCATTCGCAAAGCTTATGAGAGCTATGATGAGAGTACATGTGAGAAGCGTGAAGATTCATATCCTAGACACCTTGTAGTACTTCTTATACTAGCTATAGTGGAGGTTGTCAAATGAGAAGAAAAGGGTATGCATCTCCAAAACCGAGAGGTACTCGTGTGCCTTACAATGTTGATCCGAGAAGGAGTGTAAACTCCGGAAAGGTGACCATTTGTGGGATACCAGGATGCCTCGTTGTGTTAAATGATAGGTACTATAGAAAATACATCCTTCCATCCATGGTTGACTACTTGGGGTTGTTTTGCGAGCTTTTACTTGTTCCATACTTCTTGGATGGGTTTAAGGTTACCAAGAGGGTCAAAGTTGTCTTCTCCCAATTTGAATACCATGAGGAGGTGTGGTGCGATATTCTATGCAAAATTGGCCTAATATTGTAAGAGATCGGTGGGGAAATCACCTCGTAACATACATGCTGCCCAAGCCGCAAAGAGAAGTGAATACTTACTCCAATCCGAATGCTTATGAGAGACAAAATATTGAGAGAAGTAAGGGTGTGCAAGGTGGTAATCCGAGAGTGGAAAAAGGAGAGGTTGTGTGGAGAAGTGAGGGGATTGCCACCAAACTGAGCTAACATTGTTTGTCCTTATATTTCTAAGGACATTTGTGTAGGTACCTACATGGAGAGAGAAGGAGAGCAATGCCGAAGTGAAGTTGCTGCCAAAGCTTGTGAAGGACCTTCACAACACAGCAAAGGAGAGTCGACTCAAGAACTTCAAGGTAAAATAGCTAATTCTTACACTTTTGTGCATGTGAACGATAATTGTGTGGCTAGTAGCCTATTGAGTATGAGTAGTAGCTTATCTTATCTTTTGATGATATGGGACAAATGTCCATCTTATATTTTGATGACATCTTCAGAGGCCAACATATAGAGGCTCAATACTTGGTCACCTTTAGGATACGAGAACATGCATGGAGGACCCATTTTGAGCATGCCATTAAACAAACCCGTGTGTGGAAGATTGCGTGGGGGCTTACATTTGATGCCAATTCGAGGCTACAAGTTTTGAAGTGTAACCCCATGGTTTTGGAGCATTGAAGAAGCACCCTTTATTAAGGGTATTTTGGGGTGTGCACATGTTAAAGAAACAACCCATGACCTCCCCTTTCATTAAGGGTATTTTGGTTCATTCTACTATGTAATAAGCTAGGCTATATATAGTCTCTTATTAGGTTTTTTTTATCTTTAGTTGTGTAATGATGAATGTGTGAAATATTAAAAATCCTCTCTCTTGAGAGTAGATCACCTTAGAGTAGTTCTTAGTTAGGGCTTGGATTAGCCAATGTAGTTTAGGGCTTGGAAAAGCCAATATTGTTCTTTGCTTGGAAACGGTGGATCTTGAGGTGAGTTGATTCCCTTGACGGTCACCGTAAGAACTTGGTTCTTGTTAATGTGATTTGTAGAGGTTTTAGAGTTTGATACACTCATTAGTTGCTACATTTCGTATTCTCCTTGTGTCAAGTTATCTATCTTCTTTATCATTAAGCTTATGTTTGCTTCCTTGTGTGTTTTGTGTCTTGCTTGTTACCGGTGTTTGCGGGTCATTTTGGGTCACTTGTGTACTAATTTGATCTTGTAGATACCATGTCATATCACTGAACCTCCCTGGCACGCCCAGGTCAATTTTTGACCCCCAGCACGCCCGGACTGTTTCGCCCGTTTGTCCACTCAAATGGCAATAAAAAATTAAATGGACCAGACTGGGATGATTCCTAACATCCCTGGCAATCCCCGGTCTATTTTCTGCCCATAGCACACCCAGATCCCGGGCCCACCCTCAAAATCGTGGGCAATAGCCCACCGATTTGGCAAGAAAATACCATGTTCACGCTATTTCTCCCGTTTGTCCACCCAAAAAGCCTCGAAAAATTAAACGAACCATACTGGGATGATCCCCAACCTCCCTGGCACACCTCAGTCGATTTTTGGCCTACAACACGCCTGAACCCTGGGCTCACCCCCAAAATCGTGGGCTATATAGCACACTGATTTGACCCAAAAATGCCCCGTTCGCATCGTTTTGCCCGTTTGTCCACCCTAAATAGCCACAAAAACTTAAAAAAACCACACTAGGATGATCTCCAACCTTCCTGGCATGCCTTGGTCAATTTTCGGCCTACTGTACGCCCAAATCCCGAGCCCACCCATAAAACCGTGGGCTATAGCACATCGATTTGGCCTAAAAATGCCCCGTTCATGCTTTTTTGCCCGTTTGTCCACCCAAATGGACACAAAAAATTAAAAGAACCACATTGGGACGATCCCCAACCTCCCTAGCACGCCCTGGTCAATTTTTGGCCCATAGCACGGTCGGACCCCAGGCCCATGTAACACCCCATATTTTTATGTATACTTGTTCTATTTATATGAAACTTGATATGTCTTTGTGGTGTAGATGGAGTTCTAAATACTTCCCATGTGGTTTAATACGACCAAGTATATTCAAATTTTAAGTTAGATTAAAGAGTTAAGAATTAAAAATTGAGTATTTTTTTAAGGTGCTTTCTTGACTTACTTAAGATAGTAGGTGGATCACTTACTTGAGCTATTTGGACCAAGTTAATGGGATCAAGACCATGTATCAGATTAGGCCTTATATTAATGTACTAATTTGAGACCAAATTAAGTAAAAGAGAAAGAAAATGGAGAAAAGAGGCCCAATACTCGAATCTGCCAAATACCAAGTTAAAGAGAAGAAAAGGAGGAAAATTGGTAGCTAAGGCCCAATAGTTTTTGATCCACAAAGTTCCAATATATTGGGAAAGTGTATACATAAATTACTTGACAAAACATGGCCCAAAAGTAGTCAATAACTTCGTCCAAGAGCAGCTCCTATTTATGGATTGAAATCAACAATTTTTCTTATTTTAACTTTGACAAAATTTCGAGCTTTCTAGGTTTTTCCCTCTTGTTCTCTCTTGGATATGAAACAACCCTATAATTCCACAAGGGTTCTTGGGATTGACCTTCCTTCCAAGCTAAAGGTAAGTGAACAATTCGTGAGCTTGTACCATGGAAACTATGTGTTCTTTAAGATTAATTTCCAGACAGCCCTCTCTATAAGTTTGGGCAGTCCATTGTTCTTAGTTATTAAGGGATTTCCTTTTTCTCTTTTGATGTATGTGTGAAATGATTAATCTATTGAGGAAATACATATTAATAAACTAAAATACCAAGGAAATCAAGGTATGGTTGTTGTCCACTTTTTCCTTTTTCCATATACATGTGTTGATAGAGGACTGCACATATGGGGTTGCTATTAAAGGACGATTGGGTGTTGTTGCGGACTGTTTTGTGTGTTTATGTTGTGGGATGCCTGGTTTCTATTGGGAAAAGATTTTATTAGTTTGTATTGAGATATATAATATGGATGTGGTGATACACCACTGAATTTATGATTGTGCATGTCTATTGCTCATTTTGTTTTGTGTGTGTTGAGTGGAAGGTGAAATGAAGCCGAGGTTGTGTCGGGGGATATTATATGAATATGTATGGTATGTGGCTATAATTGGAGTATAAGAGGGTTAAAGTGACACCCTTTGTTGATAAATTAAGGGCTTACTTCCTGGCCACTAGTTTGGTGAAGTTAAATAGCCAAAATGTGACGTTTTTGTTGCTAATATTAGTTTGCGATATATTTCATTGTAGATAAGTAATCTAAAAGTGCGGGAAGTCGAGTTGGGATGGTATTGGAGTTTTACAAACAGGTATCTAAGGCATACTTTATTTTGCACTGTTGGCGTGAAAATGGATACTTGTTCCATCGACTAAGCTTCCAAGGTCATCCAAAAAGACGTGCTACATAATAGCACCTATGATATCCTATGTTACTAATGAACTTATTCCCACTCTTTAATGTGTTAAACCACCTCGATACATGCTTGCTACCTATCCTACATGCCTATTTTCACTAGTAAATTTTAGAATTTCTCCGGTTACTCAAATAAGACCCATGTGTTATTTTTAGCTCCTAAACACTTCATTAGTGTGCCAACATCTCCTTACTTCATTGTTATTGCATTGATTGCCTATTTACATGTCTCTTATTGATAGATCATTGTTTCAAGGTACCATAAGGTTATGACCACCAAAGTAACAATCTCAAAAGGCTAATTAAACTAAGTAACGGAAATCTGTAAAACGGGTGGCAGCTCAGGGGCATAAGCCTAGCATGGGCCGATCTCAATACTTTATATGTAGGTGGCAGCTCAAGGCCATAAGACTAGCATGGGCCGATCCTGATTTATTATTTACCACTGATCAGCTGGTCATTTGTATCATATGGATTACAAAGATAATGAAGTAAGAATATAAAAGGAAGAAAGAAATGTAATGTACCTTGTTCCACAAGTAAATGTAAAGGTGGTCTACTAGTACTATTCTTACACTTGTTCCATATTTTTATTGATCCTTTATGTCATGTATTGTTACTTTTCCTCCTTGCATACTCAGTACATTTTTTCGTACTGACTCCCTTTATGGGGGGACTTATATTTCATGCTACAGGCACAGGTGCTTCAGCAAACATGCCTCCTCAGTAGGAGCCCAGGATATCCATCTGCTATTAGTGAGATCCAGTTTGCTTCGGGGCTTTCCGAGTCAGTTCCATATATTTTTGGTATTGTATAAAAGTTATTAGTATGGCGGGGGGTTTTCCCGACCTAAGCTAAATTTTGTGTATGGTCTAGAGGCTTTGTAGACCAATGTAAAGTTAAGCATGGTAGTGTGTTATCTTGTAGATGTTATGGCCCCAACGGCCAAGTCTATTATGTATATAGTTTTAGGGCTTGTCGTTTATATTTTTTTTCATTAAGGCATTATATCTGTATATGGCAAAACCTTTGCCTATTATAGTTGCATGCATGTGAATTCCAAGGTTATAGGTTGACTCTCTCGGGCCTTCATAGCTATGGGTGCCTGTCCGCCCCAATAGGATTTGAGGCGTGACAGCCCACCCCCAAAACTATGGGCTATAGCACACTGATTTGGGCCGAAAAATCCCCGTTCGCACCGTTTAGCACATTTGCCCACCTAAATGGCCACAAAAAATTAAAAGGACCATAGTGGGACGATCCCCGACCTCCCTGGCATGCCACGGTTAATTTTTGTCCCACAGCACGCCCGGACCCCGGGCCCACCCCTGAAATCGTGGGCTATTGCACACTGATTTAGCCCAAAAATTCTCTGTTCGTGTCGTTTTGACCTTTTGTCCAACAAAATGGCCACGATAAATTAAACAGACCATACTGGGATGATCCCCAACCTCCCAGGCATGCCCCGATCGATTTTAGGCCCACAACACGCTCGGACCCCGAGCCCACCCCCGAAACCATGGGCTATAGCACATTGGTTTTACCTGAAAATGCCCCGTTCCTGCCGTTTCACCTGTTTGTCCACCCAAATAGCTACAAAATATAAAACGGCCCACATTGGGACTATCCACAACCTCCTTGGCATGCCCTAGTCGATTTTGGCGCACAACATGTTTGGACCCTGGGCCCACCTCTGAAACTGGGGTTATAGCACATCGATTTGGCCTAAAAATTCATATTTCATGTTGTTTCACCCGTTTGTCTCCCAAATGTCTATGAAAAATTAAATGAATTACACAAGGATGATCCCCAACCTCCATGGGAAGCCCCAGTCAATTTTCGGACCACAACACACAAGAAACACGGACCCACTTCTGAAACCGTGGAATATAGCACACCCACTTGGCCCAAAAATGCCTTGGAATAGTTAATTTTCAGCCCACAGCATGACCCCCGGGCCCACCCCCAAAATTGAGGGCAATATCACATCGATTTGGCCAGAAAATGACATGTTCACGCCGTTTTGCCCATTTGTCCACCTAAATAACCAGGAAAAATTAAAACGACCATACTGGAATGATCCACAACCTCCCTGGCATTCCCCAATCAATTTTTTGCCCACATCATGCCCGAACCCCAGGCTCACCCCCAAAAGCCTGGGCTATACCACACCAATTTGGCCCAAAAATACCTCGTTCACATTGTTTCGCCCATTTTTCCACACTGGTATGATTACACACCTCCTTGGCATACCCCGGACAATTTTTGGTCCATAGCAAGCCCGCACCCATGCCCCCCCAAAACCATAGGCTATAGCACACCGATTTGGCCCAAAAATGCCCTGTTCATGCCGTTTTGACTGTTTCTCCACCCAAATGGACACGAAAAATTAAAGACACCCCATTGGGACAATCCCCAACCACCCTGGTATGCCCAGGTTGATTTTTAGCCCACAGCACGCCCGGACCCCGGGCCCACCCCCAAAATTGTGGGATATAGCTCACCGATTTGGTCCGAAAATGCTCCGTCCGCACCGATTCGCCCATTTGTCTACCCAAATGACCATGAAAAATTAAATGAACCACACTGGGATGATCTCTAACCTACCTGGCATACCCTGATCGACTTTTGGCCCACAACGCACCCGATCCCCTGGCCCACCCCCAAAATTGTGGGCTATAGCACACCGATTTAGACAAAAAATGATCGCCCATTTGTCCATCCAAATGGCCACAAAAAATTAAATGGACCAAACTGGGATGATCCCCAACCTACCTTACTCTCCCCGATTGATTTTTTTCCTATAGCACACCCGAACCCTAGGCCCACCCTCGAAACCATGGGCTATAGCATATTGATTTGGCCCGAAAATGCCCTGTTTGCACTATTTCTCTCGTTTGTCAACCCAAATGGCCACAAAAAATTAAACGGACAACACTGGGAAGATCCAAAACCTCCCTAGCACGCCCAGGTCAATTTCTCATTGCACAGCCGAACCCCGAGCCCACCCCTAAAACTATGGACTATAGCACACCGATTTGGCACGAAAAGGCCCCGTTTGCGCCGTTTCACCCGTTTGTCCATCCAAATATCCACAAAAAGTTAAACGGACCACTCTGGGATGATCCCTAACCTCCCTGTCATGCCTCAATTTTTGGCCTACAGCACACCCGAACCCCGGACACACCCCTGAAACCGTGGACTATAGCACACCAATTTGGCCCGAAAATGCCCCGTTCATGCTGTTTCGCCTGTTTGTCCAACCAAATGGACACAAAAAATAAAATAAACCACACTGGGATGATGCCCAACCTCCTTAGCAGGCCCCAGTCCATTTTTGGCCCATAGTACACCCGGACCCCTGGCCTACGCTAAAAAACATGGGCTATAGCTCACCGATTTGACCCGAAAATGCCCCGTTTGCATCGTTTCACCCGTTTGTTTACCCAAATAGCGATGAAAAATTAAACGAACCACACTGGGACGTTCCTAAACCACCATGGAAAGCCCCGGTAAGACAAAACACACATTTTTGTTGAAGAAAATTTGTTCCATGACTTTGATGTTCAATGCTACACCTTTGAGGAAGATATTTTGGCTATGGTGTAGGTGGACAAGATTTTAGACTCTCTTTTCAAGAGACAAAAAGTGTTCTACCAACTTTTCACCAACTTGCACTCTTTTGGTAAAACATCCTTTTGAAGTAGCCTTGTCTCTTTCCTCTTTTGTCTATTCTTGAAAAGTGTTGTTACTTCTTTTTTGTAAGTATGCTTTTTGAATGTCTCATTCTCTTTTACTACTTTGGTATTGTCTTGTAATTGTTTTCAAGACAAACAAAAAGTCTTATACTTCTTTTCTCTATTCAATAACAAACAACAACTTCTTCAACATAACACAAGAACACAAAATGAACACCAACAACAACAACAAGAAACCGTCTACTTAACACCACAACACAACCGGAATCTTGCTCAAGAACTTGGGTGGTAGACTCAATAAGTGTTGAAGAGAAAGGGAACCAACACTAGAAACAAACTAAGACAACAAAACGCACTCAAATCAACACACAAATCTCGGCCAAACATAACAACAAGAAGAAGAATACCCGGCCAAGAACAAGAAAACTTCAACACCTTTTTTTTTTATTTTTCGACTTAGAGAGCCCAAGATTGGTAGTGTAGGAACACAACCAGCCTTAACTCTAATACCAAATGATACGGAAGATACTAGGAACTCACGAAATGACACCAATACAGTCCACTCAACAAGGCACAAACCGAGGACCCTTTGAGAGCTAGTTTTGGCCAAGAACAAGAATACGAGTTTCACAAGTTAACAAGGTGTTGGTGACACCAAAATCAGCCAACCAATCTAAGTTACAACATAATATAATGAACAAGGAATAACAATGACAATGTTATAACAAGACAGCACCACACGGTTTACAACACAAGATACAAGCTACTACAAGATGAAAACAAACAAAAAGATAGATAGTTAGACAAAGGTGGTGTAAATGCTAGTAACCAAAGAGTACAAAAAACTCTAAGACCCCTAACACCTCCACACACGATCACCGAACTCTTACGATGACACAAGAGAGGATTCCACCACTCAAGCGCCAAGGTTTCTTAAAACCAAATAATTACAAGAGATTCCACCCTTGAATTGCTATCCTAGTAACAAGTTTCGGTTGCCTCAAGTAAAGAGAGGACTTTGGTGTTTCAAATGTCAAGACTTACAACAATAATTAACTAAAGAACTAAAGACCTAAACTAGTCTATTTATAGACTTATTATAAAAGTTAGGTGAAATGACGAAAAAGGCCCTTTAATGAATGGCTTCAAGTAGGCGCCCTTGGAGTGCTATGAATGGACGGTTTTGATGTCCATTTAGGTATTCTTTTTCACTTCATTTGCATTCACCAAGTCTTGGGTCCAACATGCACACTCTTACGTTCATATCCGTGATTATTCTTGTATCATCCCTGGTATGCCCTGATCGATTTTTGGCCTATAGCATGCCCGGACCCCGGGCCCACCCCTAAAATCGTGGGCTATAGCATACTGATATAGCCCAAAAATGCCCCGTTCGCACTATTTTGCCCGTTTCTTCACCCAAATGGACACGAAAAATTAAATGGACCACAATGAGACGATACCAACCTTCCTAGTATGCCTCGATCAATTTTTGGCCGACATCATACCCGGAACCTAAGCCCACCACCAAAATTGAGGGCTATAGCACACCGATTTTAGTCGAAATGCCCCATTTGCACCGTTTTGCCTGTTTGTTATCACAAATGGCCACGAAAAATTAAACGGACCACACTGTGATAATCCCCAACTTACTTGGCAAGCCTCGGTCGATTTTTGGCCTAGAGTACGCCCGAACCCTAATCCCACCCCCAAAACCGTGGGCTATAGCACACCGATTTGGCCCAAAAATGTCGCGTTCACTCCGTTTTGCTTGTTTATCCACCCAAATGGCCATAAAAAATTAAACGGACCACACTGGGATGATCCCTAACTTTCCTGTCATGCCCCGATCGATTCTCTGCCCATAGCACGCCCATACCCCAGGCTCACCCCCAAAACCATGGGCTATTGCACACTAATTTGGCACAAAAATGCCTCGTTCGTGCCGTTTTGCCCCTTTGTCCACCCAAAAGTCCATGAAAAATTAAAAAGACCACAATGGTACGATCTCCAACCTCCCTGTCATGCCCTGGTTAATTTTTAGACCATAGCATACTCAAACCCCGAACCCACCCCCGAAACCGTGGGCTATAACACAATAATTTGGCCCGAAAATGCCCAGTTTGTGCTGTTTCGCCTGTTGGTCCACCAAATGGTAATAAAAAATTAAACGGACCACTCTGAGATGATCCCTAACCTCCCTAGCAAGCCTCGGTGGATTTTTGGCTCACAGCACTCTCGAACCCTTAAACTGTGGGTTATAGCATACCTCTTTGGCCCGAAAATACCCTGTTCGTGCCGTTTCACTAGTTTGTCCATTCAAATATCCACAAAAAATTAATCGTACCACACTGGGATGATCCCTAACCTCCCTGGTACTCCCCGATCGATTTTTGTCCCACAACACGCTCGGACCTCGAGACCAACCCCAAAACTGTGGGCTATGACACACCTATTTGGTTCGAAAATGCCTCATTTGCGCCGTTTTGCCCGTTTCTACACCCAAATGGCCACAAAAGTTAATCGGACCAAACTGGGAAGATCCCCAATCTCCCTGGCACTCCCCGATCGATTTTCAAGCTATAACACGCCCGAACTCCGGGCCCACCTTAAAACCGTGGGTTATAGCACACAAATTTAGCCCAAAAATGCCCCATTCGCGTCGTTTTGCCCGTTTCTCCACTCAAATGGCCACGAAAAATTAAACGGACCACACTGAGATGATCCCCAACCTTTCTAGCATGCCTCAATCAATTTTTGGCCAATAGCACACCTGGACCCCGGGCCCACCACCAAAACTGTGGGCTATGTCACACTGATTTTGCCTGTAATGCCCGATTCGTGTTGTCTTACTTGTTTGTCCACACAAATGGCCACGAAAAATTAAAAATACCATACTGTGATGATCCCCAACCTCCCAGACAAGCCTCGGTTGGTTTTCGACCAACAACACACCCGAACCTCGATCCCACCTCCGAAATCGTGGGATATAGCACACCGATTTGGCCCGAAAATGCCCCATTCATACCGTTTTGCCAGTTTGTCCACCCAAATAGCCATGAAAAATTAAATGGACCACACTAGGATAATCCCCAACCTCCTTGGCAAGCCACGCACAATTTTCAGCCCACAGGATGCCCTGGGTCTACTCCCAAAACCAAGGGCTATAACACACCAATTTGGCTAAAAATGACTCGTTCGCGTCGTTTTGCCCGTTTGACCACCCAAATGGCCACGAAAAATTAAACAGACCACACCATAATGATCCCCAACCTCCTTGGAACGCCACGGTCAATTTTCAGCTCACAGCACGCCCAGACCTCGTACCCACCCCTAAAACCGTGGGCTATAGCATAATAATTTGGCCCAAAAATGCCTCATTTGCGCCGTTTTGCCTGTTTATCCACCAAATGGCCACGAAAAATTAAACAGACCACACTGGGATGATCCCCAACCTCCCTGGCATGCACCGGTCGATTTTTGGAACACAAAACGCTCGGACCTCGGACCCACCCCTAAAACTGTGGGTTATAGCACACCGATTTGTCTCAAAGATACCCTGTACGCGTCGTTTTTCCTGTTTGACCACCCAAATGGCCACAAAAAACTAAACGGACCATACTGAGATGATCCGCAACCACCCTGACATGCCTCAGTAAAGTTTTGGCCCACAGCACACCCGGACCCTGGGCCAACCCCTAAAACCGTGGGCTATAGCACCCCAATTTGACCCAAAAATGCCTTGTTTGCCCCGTTTCACCCGTTTGTCTACATAAATGGCCACAAAAAATTAAATGAACCACATCGGCATGATCCCCAACCTCTATCGCAAGTCCCAATCGATTTTTAGCCTACAGCACGCCTGGACCCCGAGCCCACCCCAAAACTGTAGGTTATAGCACATCGATTTGGCCCGAAAATACCTCGTTCGCACCATTTTGTTCATTTGTCCACCCAAATGGTCACAAAAAATTAATCAAACCACCCTGGGATGATACCAAACCTCCCTGGAACTTCCAGTCGATTTTAGGCCCTCAGCACGCCCGAAACCTAGGCCCAACCCCAAAATCGTGGGCTATAGAACGTCGATTTTAGTTCAAAAATGCCCCGTTCGCGCTGTTTTGCCCATTTGTCCACCCAATAAGCCACAAAAAATTAAATGAACCAGATTGGGACAATCCCTTACTTCCCTGGCATGCCCCAATCGATTTTTATCCTATAGTATGCCCAGACCCCGAGCCCAAACCCTAAAATTGTGGGCTATAGTACACTGATTTAGCCCGAAAATGCCCCGTTCTTGTCATTTTGCCTGTTTGTCTACCCAAATGTCCACAAAAAATTAAACAGACCATACTGAGATGATCCCCAACTTCCCTGGCAAGCCCCGATCGATTTTTGACCTACAGCACGCGTGGACCTCGAGCCCACCCCCAAAATTGTGGTCTATAGCTCACTGATTTGGCCCGAAAATGCCTCGTTCACGCCGTTTCACTCGTTCATCTACCCAAATGGCTACGACAAATTAAACGGACCATACTGCAATGATCCCCAACCTTCCTAGCATTCTTAGGTCGATTTTCCGCCAATAGCACGCTCGAAACCTGGGACCACCACCAAAACTATAGACTATAGCACACCGATTTTGTCGGAAATGCCCTATTCTCGCCGTTTTGCCTGTTCGTCCACATAAATGTCCACAAAAAATTAAACGGACCACACTGTGATGATCCTCAATCTTCCTAGCAAGCCTCGATCAATTTTCGGCCTACAGCACACCTGAATCCAAGGACCATCCCCAAAACCATGGGCTATACCACAACGATTTGGCTCAAAAATGCCCCGCTCGCGCCGTTTTGCTCGTTTGTCCACCCCCGTTTGTCCACCAAAATGACCAAGAATAATTAAGCAGAGCATATTGAGATGATCCCCAACCTCCCTGGCACGCCCCAATCAATTCTTGGCCCACAGTATGCCCGGAACCCGGACCTACCTCCAAAATCGTGGGCTATAGCGGAACAATTTGGCCCAAAAAATGACCCATTCACGCCATTTTGCCCGTTTGTCAACCCAAATGGCCACAAAAAATTAAACGAACCACACTTGGATTATCCCCAACCTCCATAGCAAGCCTTGGTCAATTTTTAACCCACTGCACGGTCGGGCCCCGGGCCCTCCCCTAAAATCATGGGCTTAGCACACTGATTTGGCCCAAAAAAGCCCCATTTGTATCGTTTTGCCTGTTTGTTCACCCAAATAGACACAAAAATTTAAATGGACCAGACTACAACGATACCCAACCTCCCTGGCATGCTCGATCGATTTTCTACCGACAACATCCCTGGACCCTAGGCCCACCCCTGAAACTGTGGGCTATGGCACACCGAATTGGCCCGAAATGCCCCGTTCACGTCGTTTTGCTCGTTTGTCCATCCAAATGGCCACGAAAATAAAAAAAACTACAGTTGGATGATCCCCAACCTACCTGGCATGCCTCGGTAGATTTTTGGCCTACAACACAAGTGAAACTTGGGCCCACCCCTAAAACCATGGGCTGTGGCACACCGGTTTAGCCCGAAAATGCCCCGTTCGCGCTGTGTTGCCCGTTTCTCCTCCCAAATGGAAAAAAAAATTAAATGAATCACACTGGGATGATCCCCAACCTCCCTAGAAAGCCTCAGTCAATTTACGGCCCCCAACACACCCGAATCCTAGGCCCATCCCTGAAACCATGGGTTATAGCACACCAATTTTTCCCAAAAATGCCTCGTTCACACCGTTTTGCCCATTTGTCCACCAAAATTAACACAAAAAATTAAATAGACCACACTGAGATGATCCCCAACCTTCCATGCACGCCCGGTCAATATTGGGCCCACAGCATGCCCGGACCTTAGACTCACCTCCAAAACCGTGAGCTATAGCACAACGATTTAAAAATGCCCTGTTCGTTCCATTTCTCTCGTATGTCCACCAAATGGCCACAAAAAATTAAATAGAACACACTGGGATGATCCCCAACCACCTTGGCATGCCTCAGTCAATTTTTGGCCCACAGTACACCCTAACGCTGAGCCCACCCCTAAAATCGTGGGCTATAGCACACTGATTTATCCCAAAAATTCCCCGTTCACGCTATTTTATCCGTTTGTCCACCCAAATGGCCACGAAAAATTAAATGGACCATACTGAGATGATACCCAACTTCCCTGATAAGCCCCGGTTGATTTTCAGCCTATATCACGGCCGAACCCCGGATCCATCCTTAAAACCGTGGTCTATAGCACAACTATTTGGCTTGAAAATGCCTCGTTTGCGCCATTTCACCCCTTTGTCTACCCAAATGGCTACGAAAGATTAAATGGACCATACTGCAAAGATCCCCATCCTTCCTAGCATGCCCTAATCGATTTTTGGCCGACAGCACACCCGAAACCCGGGCCCACCATAAAAACTGTGGGCTATAGCACACCGATTTTGCTCGAAATACCTCATTCGCGCCGTTTTGCTTGTCTATCCACTCAAATTTCCACAAAATAATAAACAGACCACACTGGGATGATCCCCAACCTCCCTAGCAAGCCTCAGTTGATTTTTTGCCCACAACACACCCTAACCCCGGGGCTACCCCCAAAACTGTGGACTATAGCACAACAATTTGCCCCAAAAATGCCCCATTCGCGCTGTTTTACCCGTTTGTCTACCCAAATAGCGATGAAAAATTAAACGAACCACACTAAGACAATCACCAACTTCCCTGGTACGCCTCGATTGATTTTCGACCCACAACACGCTCGGACCCCAGGCCTACCCCCAAAATCGTGGGCTATAGCACACCAATTTGGCCCAAAAATACCTCATTCGTGCCGTTTTGCCCATTTGTCCACCCAAATGGCCACAAAAAATTAAACAAACCACACTTGGATGATCCCGAACCTCCCTAGCAGCCTCAATCAATTTTTGGGCTACAGCATGCCCAGACCCCAGACTCACCCCCAAAATCATGGGCTATAGCACAAAGATTTGGCCCGAAAATGTTCTATTTGTGCCGTTACGCCCGTTTGTCCACTAAATAGCCATGAAAACGCAAACGGACCACACTGGGAAGATCCCTAACCAACCTAGAATGCCCCAATTAATTATGGGCCCACAACGCGCCCAGACCCCAGGTCCACCCCTAAAACCGTGGGCTATAGCACATCGATTGGCCTAAAAAATGACCCATTCGCATCGTTTTGCCTATTTGTCTACCCAAATGGACATAAAAAATTAAACAAACCATATTGGGATGATCCCAAACCTCCATGGCAAGCGCTGGTTGATTTTTGTCCCACAGCACTCCCGGACCCCGGGCCCTCCCAAGAAACCGTAGGCTATAGCACACTGATTTGGCTAAAAAAAGGCCCATTCACGCCTTTTCACCTGTATGTCCACCCAAATAGACACAAAAAATTAAACGGACCACATTAGGATGATCCTCAACCTCCCTGGCATGCCCCAGTCAGTTTTTGAACAACAGCACGCTCGAATCCTGGGCCCACCCCAGAAACCGTGGACTATAGCACACCGAATTAGCTCAAAAATGTCTCATTCACGTCATTTCGCTCGTTTGTCCACCCAAATGGCCACGAAAAACTAAACGAACTATATTTGGATTATTCCCAACCTCTCTGGCATGCCTCGATCAATTTTTACCCCACAGCACACCTAGAACCCAGGACCACCCCCGAAACCATAGGCTATAGCACATTGATTTGGCCCAAAAATGTCCCGTTCCCGCTTTTTCGCCCATTTCTCTACCCAAATAGACACAAAAAATTAAACATACCATACTGGCACGATCCCCAACCTCCCTGGCACGCCCTGGTAGATTTTCAGCACATAACACGCCCTGACCCCGAGCCTACCCCCAAAACTGTGGGCTATAGCACACCAATTTGGCCTGAAAATGCCTCATTCACGCCGTTTTTCCCGTTTGTCCAACCAAATGGCCCCGAAAAATTAAACTAACCACACTAGGATGATCCCCAACCTCCCTGGCATGCACCGATTGATTTTTAGCCCACAGCACGCTCGGACCCCGAACCCACCCTTAAAATCATGGGCTATAGCACAATGATTTGGCCCGAAAATACCCAATTTATACCGTTTCACTTATTTGTCCACCAAATGGCTCTGAAAAATTAAGCGGACCACACTGGGATGATCCACAACCTCCCTGGCAAGTCCCGATCAATTTTTTGCCCACATCATGCTCGAACCCTTGGCCCACCCTAAAGCCGTGGATTATAGTATTCCGATTTGACCCGAAAATGCCTCGTTCGTGCTTTTTTGCTCATTTATCCATCAAATAGCCACAAAAAATCAATCGTACCACACTGGGATGATCCCAGCCTCCCTGGAACTCCATAGTCTATTTTTAGCCTACAGCAAGCCCGAACCTCAGGACCAACCCCAAAACCATAGGCTATAGCACACCGATTTAGTTCAAAAATACCCCGTTTGCACGGTTTTGCCCGTTTCTACACCCAAATGGCCATAAAAAATTAATCGGACCAAACTGGGAAGATCCCCAACCTCCTTGGCATGTCTCGGTCAATTTTCAGCCAATAGTATACCAGGACCCTGAGTCAACCCTAAAATCGTGGGCTATAGCACACTGATTTAGCACGAAAATTCCCCGTTCGTGCCATTTTGCTTGTTTCTCCACCCAAATGGCTACAAAATATTAAACAGACCACACTGCGATGATCCCAAACCTTCCTACCATGGTTAAATCAATTTTCAGCCGACAGCACACCCGGAGCCCGAGCCTACCACCAAAACTGTGGCCTATAGCACACTTATTTCGCCTGAAATGCCCCATTCGCACCGTTTTGCCTGTTTGTCCACACAAATGGCTATGAAATATTAGACAGATCATACTGTGATGATTCCTAACTTCCCTGGCAAGCATCAGTCAATTTTGGACCACCAGCATACCCGAACCCCGTGTCCAGCCCTAAACCGTGGGCTATAGCACACCGATTTGGCCCAAAAATGCCTCATTCATGCCGTTTTGCTCGTTTGTCCACCCAAATAGCCATAACAAATTAAATGGACCATACTGGGATGATCTCGAACCTCCCTGGTACTCTTCAATCAATTTTTAGCCCATAGAACGCCCGAACTCCAGGCTCACCCCCAAAACCATGGGCTATAGCACACCAATTTAGCTCGAAAATGCCTCGTTCATGCCGTTTTGCTCGTTTGTCCACCCAAATGGGTCTGGAAAATTAAACAGACCGCACTAGGATGATTCCTAACCTCCTTGGCATGCCCTAGTCAATTTTTACCCCACAGCACGCTCGGACCCCAAACCCACCCTTGAAACAGTGGGCTATAGCAGAACGATTTAGCCCAAAATTGCCCCGTTTCAGCCGTTTCACCCATTTGACCACTAAATGACCACGAAAAATTAAACAGACTATGTTGGGATGATCCCTAACCTCCCTGACATGCACCAATCAATTTTTCGGCCCACAACACGCTAGGATCCCGGGCCCTCCCCCGAAACTATGGGCTATAGCACACTGATTTTGCCCAAAAAATCCCTATTCGTGTCGTTTCCCCTGTTTGTCTACCCAAATGGCCACAAAAAATTTAACGGACCACACTAGGACGATCCCCAACCTCCCTGACACTCTTCGGTCAATTTTTCACCGACAGCATGCTCGGACCCCGGGCCCACCCCTGAAACTGTAGACTACAACACACCGAATTGGCCCGAAAATTCCCTGTTCACGTCGTTCAGCTCGTTTGTCCACCCAAATGGCCATGAAAAATAACATGAACAATACTTCAATGATCCCCAACCTCCCTGGCATGCCCCGGTCTATTTTTGGTCGACATCATACCCAGAACTCGACCCCACCCCTGAAACCATGGTCTATAGCGCACCGATTTTGCCCAAAAATGCCCTATTTGCGCTATTTTGACGGTTTGTCTACCCAAACGACCATGAAAAATTAAACGGACCATACTGGGATGATCCCCAACCTCCCTGGCACAGCATGAGCGATTTTTAGTCCACCGCACGCTCGGACACTGGGCCCACCCCCAAAATTATGGGCTATAGCACACCGATTTAGCCAGAAAATTCCTCGTTCACGCTTTTTTTCCCATTTGTCTACCCAAATTTCCACTTAAAATTAAACGGACCACTCTGGGGCGATGCCCAACTTCCCCAGCATGCGCCGATACATTTTTGGACCACAGCACGCTCGAACCCCGGGCCCACCCCCAACACCTTGGGTTATAGCACACCGATTTGGGCCAAAAATGCCCCGTTCTCACCGTTTCGCCAGTTTGTCCATCCAAATGGCCATGAAAAATTAAACGAACCACACTAGGATGATTCTCAACCTCCTTGGCACTCCTCGATTGATGTTTTGCTTACAGCATGTCAGGACCCTGGGCCCACCCCTAAAACCGTGGGCTATAGCACACCGATTTGGCCCAAAAATGCGCTGTTCGTGCCGTTTCTCCCGTTTGTCAACCAAAATGGCCACAAAAAATTAAACAGGCCAAACTGGGATGATCCCCAAACTCTCTGGCATGCCCTGGTCAATTTTCGGCCCACAGCATGGTCAGTCCCCGAGCCCACCCACAAAACCGTGCGCTATACCGCATTAATTTGACTTGAAAATGCCCCGTTCGCACCGTTTCACCCATTTGTCCATCCAAATGGCCATGAAAAATTAAACAGATCACACTGGGATGATTTCCAACCTCTCTGGTATGCCTCGATTAATTTTTGACCCATTGCACGCCCGGAACCACCCTCGAAACTGTGGGCTATAGCACACCAATTTTGCCCAAATATGCTGCGTTTGCACCATTTTGCCCATTTATCTACCCAAATGGCCATAAAAAAATAAACCGACCATACTGTGCTGATTCTCAGCCTCCTTGACACGCACCGATCGATTTTTGGCCCACATCACGCCCGGACCTCGGACCCACCCCAGAAACCGTGGGCTATAGCACACCAAATTGGCTCGAAAATGACTCGTTCGCACCATTTTGGCCCGTTTGTCAACCAAAATGGCCACAAAAAATTAAACGGGCCACACTGGGATGATCCCCAACCTCCCTGGCACACCCCAATCAATTTTTGGCCCACAGCACGCTCAAACCCTGGGCCCACCCCTAAAACCATGGGCTATAGAACACCGATTTGGCTCGAAAATGCCCCATTTGGGCCGTTTCACCATTTTGTCTACCCAAATGGCGATGAAAAATTAAATGAACCACACCGAGATGATCCCCAACCTTTATGGAAAGTCTCGATCAATTTTCAGCCCACAACACTCCTGAACCCCGAGCCCACCCCTAAAACCGTGGGCTATAGCACACCGATTTGGCGTAAAAATGTTCCGTTTGCTCTATTTCACCCGTTTGTCCACCCATATGGTCACGAAAAATTAATTGGATCACACTGGGATGATCCCACACCTCCCAAGCATGCCCCACTAGAATTTTGGTCCACAGCACGCCCGAACCCCGAGCCAAACCCCAAAACTGTGGGCTATAGCACCCCGATTTGGTTCAAAAATGTCTCGTTTGCACCATTTTTTGCTCGTTGGTCCACCCAAATAGCCACAAAAAAATTAAATGGACCACACTGAGACGATCCCCAACCTATCTAGCACGCTCCAATCTATTTTTGACCTACAACACGCCCGAACCCTAGGCTCACCCCCAAAACTGTGGGCTATAGCACACCAATTTTACCCAAAAATGCCCCATTCATGTCGTTTTGTCCGTTTGTCCACCCAAATGGCCACAAAAATTAAATAGACCATATTGGGACGATCTCCATCCTCCCAAGCACGCCCTAATCAATTTTCAGCCTACAGCACGCCCAGACCCCGGGCCCACCCCCAAAATCGTAGGCTATAGCACACCAATTTGGCCTAAAATGCCTTGTTCATTCTGTTTTGCCTGTTTGTCCACCCAAATGGTCACAAAAAATTAAACAGACCACTCTAGGACGATCCCCAAAAACCGTGGGCTATATCACAACGATTTGGCCCTAGAATGCCCCGTTTGCTCCGTTTTGCCCGTTTGTCTACCAAATGGCAATGAAAAATTAAACGGAGCACACTGGGATAATCCCTTACATCTATGGCATGCCACAGTCGATTTTCAGTCCACAGCACGCCCAGACCCAGGGCCAACTCTAAAACCTTGGGCTATAGCACCTCAATTTGGCCCCAAAAATACCCCATTAGCATCATTTTACCCGTTTGTCTACCCAAATAAACACGAAAAAATAAATGAACCACACTAGGATGATCCCCAACCTCCATAGCAAGCCCCAGTTGATTTTTGGTGCACAGCACGCCCGGACTCCGGGTCCTTCCCCGACACTATGGGCTATAGCACACTGATATGGCTTAAAAAATTCCCATTTGTACCGTTTCACCTATTTATCCACCCTAATTGCCACAAAAAATTATATGGACTACACTAGGATGATCCCCAACCTCCTGGCATGCCTCGGTTGATTTTCGACCGATAGCATTCTCGACCCCTGGGCCCACCCCTGAAACCATAGGCTATAGCACACCATATTAGCCTAAAAATGCCCCGTTCATATCGTTTCACTCGTTTGTCCACCCAAATAGCCACGAAAAACTAAACGAACTAGACTTGGATGATCCCCAACCTCCCTGGCATGCCTTGGTCAATTTTTGGCCCACAACACACCCGAAACCCAGCCCATCCCCCAAAACCATGGGCTATAGCACACCGATTTAGCCCGAAAATGCCCCATTTACGCCATTTTGCCCATTTCTTCTCCCAAATGGCCACAAAAAATTAAACGAACCACACTGAGACGGTCCCCAACCTCCCTAGCATGCCCCAAGGGATTTTCAGCCTATAGCACACCCGAACACCTGGCTCACCCCTAAAACTGTGGACTATAGCACACCGATTTAGCCTAAAAATTCCCTATTCACACTGTTTTTGCCGTTTGTCTACCCAAATGGCCTCGTAAAATTAAATGGACCATATTGAGATGATTCCCAACCTCTTTGACATACCTCGATCAATTTTTGGCCCACAACACGCTGATAACGCTTAAATTACACTCTTGAATGGGTGAAATGATTATTGTCAATATAAATTAGGTGGGGCCCAAGCTGACGCCGCGTCAAGAGTCTGATGCCCTATCACAGATGGCGTCAGACTTGCTCTAGTTTCTTCAATTATCTGCCTTAGGCTGACGATGACTCTGACGTTGCATTAAGGATCTGACGGCGTATCAACAGCGTCGTCACATGTCTTCTCATATCATTGATTTTCTGCTTAAGGCTGACACCATTCTTGAGGCCTTATCACCCACTTGACTCCACATGACAGACATCGTTAGAACTGCTTCTCAGCTCCAAATCCCTGGTTAAGGCTAATGCTTCTTTTGATAGGCTATCACAAAACTGACGACTTATCACAAATGTCGTCAGGCATGTTTTCTTCTCTTTTGATCAGATTTTCAACTCCTTTACTCCATTGTCATTTATTTCCATTCCTTCAGCCTTTTACTGCAAATCATGAGCAAACACATCAAAACAATAAGAGTTGCTTCAGAATTCACAATTATTTTGAGCTAAAAAGCATTAAATGTGTTAGCTTTTGCTCACACATCAACACCCTCAACTTAAAACAATTGTTTGTCCTCAAGAAACAAACTAACTAAGAGAATACAAAGAATATTCAGTAGTCGACAACTATTTTAGCTCAAAACTCAGTTACCGCCTCCAAGGTCAACCAATTTAAACTACCGTGTATGTTATTGAAAAGCAGTAATGTAACACAAGGGATTCTAGCCATGGCATCAATTAAGTACCAACAATCATGCTTATATCAATATGACACCACCCAAATAAGTAAGTCACTTAGCAACATACTAGTGTGCCCCCACAATAAAGAATTTCACCTTTTTCTCTCACAATAGAAATCAAAGTATCAACATGGGGATCATCACAAAAACACTCACTTTCAGAATGAAGTTCAAACCAATGTATGCCAGATACCATATACTTGCCCTTATTTTCATTACCAAAGTGTCTAGACAGGTAAGCTAGGATCACTATAGGTCTTTCTTAGGCTTGTAACATAGGATAAGGGTTGGTATGATATTATACGGCATTTAGATTAACTAACCTCCTTGGCACTACTTTAACTTGTGGGGTCCACTTATTAACTTCTTTTTCTCTCTTTTTCTTTTCTCTTCTTTTTCTCTTTTCTTGATCACACATTTAGAATGGGTGGCTCTTTCTTCCTATTCAAACAAATATCTTTTCTTGCTCTTTTTCACCAACACCCAACTTTCTATTTCTTTTTCACTTATTCTTTCTCTTTTAATCTACTCTTCTTTATTCCCAATCTATATCATGCACCCCTATGATAGCCACCCTCAACTTAGGCTGTTTTCCTAAGTCAAGGTGCATAGTATCCAAGGAGGGCCAGGGCTAAAACAGGTTCATTATGATCTAAAATAGAAGGTGATAGGTATTATAAAAATAATGGTTAATTTAGGCTCAAAATAGGGATCAAGTGGTAACATGTACACAGGAAAGGTCATTTTAGGTTAAAAAGTAACTCAATTCAAAAATGGCCTATGATTCTTTCCTAACCCCTATCTTTTAACTAAGGTAAGATGAACCGGGAAAGTTCTAGATTCGGCAATACAAAGGGAACTCAGTAAAATTTCACACAAGTATATTACCAGCTACTACTTATCCAGCTCGTGCAATTGTTAGCAGTGATTATCAAGCAACTAACACTTAATGCCATAACAAGATTCACAATGGTCACAAGTAACTGTAATCCACACAATTTATCAAGAAAGACAATGGAAGGATGGTTAAACGTTGAGCCAAACATGTCACTGCCTTTTTTTTTACTAAAAATTATATTACAACAACAGAATACCAGCTACCCTCAACTTAGAACTAAAGAAAAAACTAGATTAAGAGTTAAAGTATACCTGGACTAGCTTGTTCTCAAGAATCATGGGTTGTCTCCCATGCAGTGCTTAATTTAAAGTCGCGGCACATCTCAGGTGTCTCGATTACTTTAGACTTCATCGAGGCAGATAATGGTAATGCTTTTCACTGATTTTCTTGGACTAATGTAAAGCTTTACCCGTTTCCTATTTACCTTGAATGTACTGCCATCTTCATTTTTGAGCTCCACTACTCCAGAAGAGTGGACTTGATTTACCTTAAAAGGGCCTGACCACTTAGATTTTAGCTTCCTTGGGAATAATTTGAGTCTGGAATTAAATAGAAGCACCAAGTCCCCTTTTTTGAACTCTTATTTCTCTATTTTCCAGTCATGGTACTTTTTCATCTTTTCTTTATACAAATATTCTCGTTCATATGCCCTGAGATGGAATTCATCCATCTTATTCAGTTGACCTAGTCTCATATTTGTTGCTTCTTTCCAATTCAAATTCAACCTGTTGAGCACACATAAAGCCTTGTGTTCCAGATCTATTAGTAAATGGCATGCTTTTCCATAGACCAGCTGAAATGGTGACTTGCCAATAGGTGTCTTGAAAGTAGTTCGGTATACCCATAAGGCATCATTAAGTTCTTGCGACCAGTCTTTTCAGCTAGCATTTACCGTCTTGGATAGGATGGCCTTAACTTCATGATTTGACACCTCCACTTTCCCACTAGTTTTTGGGTGGTACGGAGTAGCCACTCTGTGTTGCTTCACTCCATATTTTGCCAGAGTTGCTCGAAATAATTTGTTGCAAAAGTGAGATCCTCCATCGCTTATGTTAGTGTGTGGTACTCCAAAGCGAGAGAAAATGTTCTTTTTTAGAAAAACAACGACTCTCTTTCCCTCATTGTCAGCCAAAGCAACAGCTTCAACCCATTTAGAAACATAGTCAATAGCAACCAGAATATACTTCATTCCGTAAGAACTTACAAATGGACCCATGAAGTCAATGACCCAGACATCAAATAATTCCACTTCAAGCATCTTAGTTAAGGGCATTTCATGCCATTTAGATATTTACCCCTGCCTCTGACATTGGTAATATTTCTGCACAAACTCATGGGCATCTTTAAACAATGTTGGCCAATAATAACTACTATGCAACACCTTCCTAGCCGTTCGGTCACCTGCATGGTCACCTCCAACTGGGGAAGCATGACATGCTTCAAGTATGCACAGTATATCTACTTCAAGCACGTATCTCCGTATGATATTGTCTGCACATCGCCTAAAAAGATAAGGATCATCCCAGAAGTAGTGTGTTACATCATGCAAGAACTTCTTCCTTTGGTGGAACAAAAGACTTTTTGGGAGGATCTCACTCACAACATAGTCTGCATAATCCGTGTACCAGGGCAATGTTTCCATAGCAGTTGCCAGGATCTCCTCATCAGGAAATGCATTATTTATCTTTGTTGCATCATTAGCTTCCTGTACACCTTCCATTCTAGATAAATGATCTGCAACCTGGTTTTCACAACCTTTCCTATCTTTAACTTTGAAATCAAAATCTTGCAGTAGCAACACCCACCTGATAAGCCTTGGTTTAGCATCTTTCTTGGCCATCAATTACCGTAAGGCAGCATGGTCAGTATGGACTACCACTTTATTCCCACAAAGATAAGATTTGAATTTCTCAAAAGCATACACCACGACTGTAATTCCTGTTCAGTTACTGTGTAATTCTTTTGTGCTCCATTCAGTGCTTTGCTGGAATAATAGATCGGGTGAAACAATTTATCCCTCTTTTGTCCCAATTAAACTCCCAGCGCAATACCACTTGCATCACACATTATTTCAAACGGTTTTGCCCAATCAGCTGCAATAACAATAGGGGCTTCAATAAGCTTCTTTTTAAGGTACTCAAATGCCTTCAAGCATTTGTCATCAAAGAGAAATTTCACTTCTTTCTCCAATAGTTTGCAAAGTGGATTTGAAACTTTTGAGAAGTCTTTTATGAATCTCTGATAAAATCCTGCATGACCAAGGAAACTACGCACTCCCTTTACTAAAATGGGAGGTGGTAGTTTCTCGATAACTTTCACCTTTGCTCAATCAACTTCAATCCCTTTTTCGGAAATTTAATGGCCAAGCACAATACCCTCCTTTACCATAAAATGACATTTTTCCCAGTTAAGCACTAGATTAAATTCAACACAACTTTGCAAGGCCACATTCAGATTTTTCAGACACATTTCAAATTAATCACCTACCACAGAGAAATGATCCATGAATACCTCTATGGTGTCTTCCACCATGTCAGAGAAGATAGACATCATGCATCACTGAAAATTAGTGGGTGCATTTCATAACCCAAATGGAATCCTCTTAAATGCAAATGTGCCATATGGGTATGTGAATGTCGTCTTCTCTTGATCTTCTGGAGTAAGGAAGATTTGGTTATATCTAGAATAACCATCCAAGAAGCAATCCCACCCCCTATCAGGCAATCGATCAAGAATTTAGTCCATAAAGGGCATTGGGAAGTGGTCCTTCAAAGTCAAAGAGTTTAACTTAAGGTAATCCATGCAAACTCTCCACCCGGTTACTGGTTTGAGTGGAATCAGTTCATTTTTTTCATTAACAACACTGTCATATTCCCTTTCTTTGGCATGCATTGAATTGGACTTACCTATTTGCTGACAGAAATAGGGTACACTAATCCTGCATCCAACTACTTAATAATATCTTTTTTAGCCACCTCCTACATTGGTGGGTTAAGACAGTTCTGATGCTCAATGGTAGGAGTACAATCTTCTTCTAGTTAGATTTTGTGCGTACAGATTCCAGGGGAAATGCAAATAATATCTGCGATGGTCCATTCGATTGCTCTTTTGTGCCTCTAAATTACTGAAATAAGTGCATTTACCTATTGTTCTTCCAAATCAGCTGCAATAATAACAGGTAGAGTGCTCCCTTTCCCCAGAAACACATATTGTAAGTGACCAGGCAGCTCCTTCAATTCCAATGTCGGAGGTTCTTCAATAGCTGGCTTGGTTGGTGGTGTTGGTCGATTAGCCAGGTCAAGGTCCAGCTTTTTAGGAGCATAAGAATATGAGCCCAGGCCATTCAGGGCACTGTCTCTTCATACTCCTCAATGCCTTCACTTTCATAGTTCATCACAACTGCAGCTAAGGGCTCGATAACAAGCTGTTCAGTTCTGAGCACATCCTATTCGTCCTCAAAATACATATCAACTACTCAGAACACACTCATTTCCTCATGCTGTTTTATTGATTTGCCCACGTCAAACCATACCACTTCATCGTTCACCCTGAATAAGAGCTTATTCCCTCTCAAATAGATCAACACACTTTCGATTGCGAGGAAAGGTCGACCCAAGATTATGGGCACCTCAAAATCCACCTCGCAGTCCAGAATGATGAAGTCTGTGGGAAATATGAAATTTGAGACCTTTTCCAACACATCATACAAATGCCAAAAGGTCGCTTTACTGACCTGTCGGCCATCACCAGTCTCATATTGGTAGGTGTGGGATTCCCCAGACCCAACTTTTTATAAATAGTCAATGGCATCAGGTTAACACTTGCTCCCAAATCACACAGTTCTTTAGTGAATTCTAAGGTTCTAATTGTGCAGGGAATAGTGATTGCACCTGGATCCGACTTTTTCTGCATTAAGGTACTTGTGGAAATAGCGCTGTAAAGGTGGAGGTCTGCTTCCAGTTCGCAAATCACTGCTCGTTTCTTAGTAACAAGGTCATTCATGAATTTTGCATATCCTGATATTTGCTCAAGTGCTTCGATCAAAGGCACATTTATTGTCAATTGCTTGAGCATTGCCAGGAACTTGCTGAATTTTACATCATCTACCTTCTTTCTCAATCATTGAGGAAAGGGAGGTGGTGGCCTTGGGGTGGGTTTCAACACCACTTTTTTTTTCTTGTCTGATATATCAACAGAGCTATTCGGATTTTCAGATTCCTCTGGGTGTCTTTCTGCTGGTTCCTCTACAAAATCCTTATTGTTTAAAGATTTGCCCATAGAAGGGCCAGATAAAATCTTACCACTCCTAGGGGTAATTGCCTGGCATGAACAGTTTGTCTTCTGATCCTGAACAGTTTAGTCAAGTAAAGTGCCACTTCTTCCCTGGTTCAGTGTTAAGAAAAGTTGACTCATCTGTTGCTCTAACGGCTGGATAGAAGTTGAATGTGAACTAACCAACTGACTTATAGTAAAAAATTCACTCCTCATACTAGTTACTCCTGTGTTGGTAGCAACTAATACTTTCAACAGTTCTTTCATCATATCCTCCATAGACCACTTTCCTGAGCTAGTTGCAGTAGCTTCTTGATTTCCAGCATAAACATACAATCCACTTCTGTCATTGCTGCTTCTCTATTTTTCTTGCTCCCTGCCTCTGTGATTAGGATTGTCATACCCGTTCCAAACTTGATTCCCTTGGCTATTGCCTCGAAAAACCCTCTGATTAGTAACATAGTTGGCTTCTTCTTCAGGCTCCATATCAACCCGGTCCCGAATCATTACAGCCTTTACCTTTTCTATTTTTCCTGATAATAAGTGCTTGGTAAGCAGGTCCATTTGAGTCTTTAGATGGGACATATCTTGATCCTTCTCCTCATCTCTTCTGCGTTGTTTATCATTCATTACAATAAGAATAGTTGGACTTTCCACCACAAAATCGTTGGTGTGCCAAGCCCTACTTAGTTTGGTCATCATATTCAGCATATCAGCAGCATCTTTAAATGATAGAGCAACAAATGACCCACCACCAGCGTTATCTACTATTGGCTTTGTCACAGAGTTAAAAGTTCTGTACAAGGTTTCCATCAAATGTATGTCCGTCATGCTATGATTCAGACACTGTGTCAGCTTCTTCTTGAACCTCTCCCAAGTTTTATGTAAAGTCTCATTCGGGAGCTGTCTAAAATTGTTGATCTCATCCCTCAACTGTACCCTCCTGGACGGTGGAAAGAACCTTTCTAGGAAATCTTCTCTCAACTGCCTCCAATTGGTTATAGAGTCCAGCGTGAACTCATTCAGCCGCAATGTTGCCTCTCCATACAGAGACAACGGGAATAGCCTCAATCAGATAGCGCTCTGGCTTACCCTCGAGTTATCAAAGGATTTATAAATGGTGACCAAATTCACCAGATGCAGGGTGGGGCCATCCCCAAGAAAGCCTCCAAACAACCCCTTCAGATTCAGGAGTTAGATCATCGTACATGTAATATTGAACTTTGCTCCAGGTGCCAACGGAGGGGGAATGATCGCACCCATTGCACCTGCTTCATCCACATCGTCATCATTATCAACCTCATACCGCAGCGGTTGTTCTACCATTCTGCTTATATGGTAGGGTTCCAGATTGAGTAGTGTTTGGTGTAACCTATGAAGATCCTACAAATAAACAAACACAACAACCGAACGTAAATCTAGAAAACTTAACTATCAGCAAATGTTTGCATGCAAACTTTTAGGCTACAATCGTATTCTCCGAAAACGGCGTTGTTTTTTATAACACTCAAATTACACTCTTGAATGGGTGTAATTGATCGTTGTCAATATAAAACCCAACTAGGTTGGGTTCGAATCCCACAGGGAATATGGTGTGAACTTCAATTTGTTTACGAAATACTTTACTGGTAGTTTAATGTTTTCGGAAATGGGGGTTTAAGGTTCAGAGAGAGTTAATTGTCACTTTCAATATTTTAGTGTTTGAAATCAGTCTAAATGGGAAACCAGAGTTATGTTCACCATGGGTTTTGGGAATTGACAGATACTAGGTAATGATTAGGATTCTTGAAATAAGTAGAAACAATAGAATATCCCTGACGATGATAATATCTGACTTATCTCTCGACCTCACCAGACAATTTATTATCTAATTCTCTCGAACTTAGATAACTTATCTATTTCCAATAGGATTTTATCTCATGTAGATCAATCTAGTTACGACATTGATCATTAAATAGAAAGTTGGTAGCTTCCGAGTCCCTGTTGATAATTCACGACCTCTAGTCTATTTCTCCGTTAGAAGAAAATAAAACCTAAGGCATACCTAATGTTTGCAACTAGTAGATTTCAGTTAAAACAATAGAATTTCAAGACGTCCTACTACTCTTTGAATCCGTTAAATACCTAGTAACCTATCAAACCCTAGTCCATGGATCCCATAACTTCGGCTAATGGAATTAGCCGCTCGTGATTTGATGAATGAAATACAAGAAATACAAAGTTGAATTCATGATAATAAGGATAATCATACCAACGGATGAAAAGTAACAAGTAGTTTCTTCAATTTAATCCAAAAAATAGGAATCCACAAATAGTTGATAAGTGTTGAAGAAAATAAAACTCTCCAAAACTAAAAAAAAAATAAAAATCCATGAATAAACCCTAAAAGATGTTATTTATACTAAAGCCTAATTAAGAAAATAAAATAGAAAATTTAATTACTTCTCAGATTAGGTGACGCCCAAGATGACGCCGCATCAAGAGTATGACGCCCTATCACAGATGGTGTTAGACTTGCTCCAGTTTCTTCAATTCTTTGCCTTAGGCTGAAGATGACTCTAACGTTGCATCAAGGATCTGACGGCGTATCACCAACGTCGTTAGATGTCTTCTCTTATCGTTGATTTTCTGCTTAAGGTTGACGCCATTCTTGGTTCCTTATCACCTACTTGATGCCACATCACAGATGTCATCAGAACTGCTTCTCAGCTCCAATTCCCTGGTTAAGGCTGACGCTGCTTCTGATAGGATATCACAAGGCTGACGACTTATCACGGATATCGTCAGCCATGTTTTCTACTCTTTTGATCAGATTTTCAACTCTTTTACTCCATTATCGTTTATTTCCATTCCTTTAACCTTTTACTGCAATATCATGAGCAAACACATCAAAAGTACAAGAGTTGCTTCAGAATTCACAATTATTTTGAGCTAAAAAACATTAAGTGTTAGCTTTTGCTCACACATAACACGCCCGAACCCCGGGCTCACTACCAAATCCATGGGCTGTAGCACACCGATTTGACCTAAAAATGCCCCGTTCCCGCCATTTCGCCTGTTTGTCCATCCAGATGGCCACGAAAAATCAAACGGACCACATTGGCATGATCCAAAACCTCCCTGGCACTCCCCGATTGATTTTCGGCCTATAGCACTCCTGGACCCTGGGCCAAGCCCCAAAATCGTGGGCTATAGCACACCGATTAAGATCGAAAATGCCCCATTCGCGCCGTTTCTCTCGTTTATCAACCCAAATAGCCACGAAAAATTAAACAGATCACACTCGGATGATCCCTAAACTCCCTAGCATGCCCTGGCCAATTTTTGGGCCACATCACGATTGGACCCTGAGCCCACACCCAAAACCGTGTGCTATAACGCACCGATTTGATTTGAAAATGCCCCGTTCGTGCCGTTTCACCCTTTTGACCATCCAAATGGCCACGGAAAATTAAACGGACCACACTAGGACAATCCCTAGCCTCCCTGGCATGCCCCAATCGATTTTCAACCCATAGCACGCCCGGACCCCAAACCCACCCCAAAACTGTGGGCCATAGCACACCGATTTGGCCCGAATATGTCGTATTCGCGCAGTTTTGCACATTTATCCACCCAAATGGCCACGAAAAATTAAACGAACCATACTGGGATGATCCTTAACCTCCCTGACATGAACCAGTTGATTTTTGGACCACAGCTCACCCGGACCTTGAACCTTCCCCCAAAACCGTGGGCTATAGCACACCGATTTGGCTCGAAAATGCCCCTTTCGCGCCGTTTTGCCCGTTTGACAACCCAAATGGCCACGAAAAATTAAACGGACCACACTGGGACGATCTGCAACCTCCATGGAAAGTTTTGATCAATTTTTAGCCCACAGCACGCCCGGACCCTAGGCCCACCCTTAAAACTGTGTTCTATAGCGCATCAATTTAGCAGAAAAATACCCCGTTTGTGCCGTTTGACCCATTTGTCTACCCAAATGACCATAAAAAATTAAACAAACCACACTGGGACGATCTCCAACCTCTATGGCAAGTTCTAATTGATTTTTATCCCACATCACGATTGGACCTCGGGCCTACCCCTAAAATTGTAGGCTATAGCACATCTATTTACCCCGAAAATTCCCTGTTCGCACCATTTTACCCGATTGCCCAGCCAAATGGCCACGAAAAATTAATCGGACCACACTGAGACGATCCTAAACCTCTTTGTCACGTCTCAATCGATTTTTGGCTATCAGCACACCCGGACCCCTGGCTCACCCCCAAAACCATGGGCTATAGCTCTCTGATTTAGTTTGAAAATGCCCCGTTCGTGCCGTTTTGCCCGTTTGTCCACTCAAATGGCCACGAAAAATTAAATGGACCACACTAGGACGATCTCCAACCTCCATGGCATACCTCAATTAATTTTTGTCCCACCGCATACCCGAACCCTGGGCCCACCCCTAAATCGTGAGCTATAGCACACTGATTTAGCCCGAGAATGCCCCGTTCTCATTGTTTTGCCAGTTTGTCCACTCAAATGGTCACGAAAAATTAAACGAACCATACAGAGATGATCCCTAACCTCCCTGGGAAGCCCCGATCGATTTTTGGCAAACAGTACGACCAGAACCCAGGCCTACCATTGAAACCGTGGTCTATAGCACACTGATTTTGCCTAAAAATGCCTCATTCACGCTGTTTTGCCCATTTGTCTTCCCAAATGGCCCCAAAAAATTAAACGGACCACACTACGACAATCCCCAACCTTCGTAGCATGCCTCAACCAATTTTTGGCTGACAGAACGCGCGGAACACAAGGCCACCACCAAAACTACGGGCTATAGCACACTGATTTTTCTCAAAATGTCCCATTCGTGCCATTTTGCCTGTTTGTCCACACAAATGGCCACAAAAAATTAAACGAACCACACTGTGATGATCCCCAACCTCCCTGACAATCCTTGATAGATTTTCGGCCCATAACACGCCCGAACCCCGTGATCACCCCCAAAAGCATCGTCTATAGCACACTGATTTGGCCCAAAAATGCCCCGTTCGTGCCATATTGCTCGTTTGACCACCTAAATAGCCACAAAAAAATTAAACAGACCACACTGGGATGATCCCCAATCTCCCTGGAATGTCCCAGTCAATTTTCGGCCCACAACATGCCCGAACCCCAGGAACCCCCAAAACCATGGGCTATAGCATACCAATTTGGCCCAAAAATACCTCGTTTGCGCTATATTACCCGTTTGTCCACCCAAATGGCCACAAAATATTAAAAACACCACACTGGGACAATCCACAACCTCCCTGGCATGCCCCGGTCGATTTTAGCCCACAGCACTCCCGGACCTACCCCCAAAACCATGGGCTATAGCACAATGATTTGGCCTGAAAATGCCCTGTTTGCACCATTTCACTCGTTTGTCCTCTAAATCTCCATGAAAAATTAAACGAACCACACTGGGATGATCTCTAATCTCCCTGCATAACCCAGTTGATTTTCGGCCCACAACACGCCCGGACCCCGACCTCACCCCTAAACTTGTGGGCTATAGCATATCAATTTTGCCAAAAAAATTACCCATTCTTGTCGTTTTGCCCATTTATCTACCCAAATAGCCACAAAATATTAAATAAACCACACTAGGAAGATCACCAACCACAATGGCAAGACCCGGCCAATTTTTAGCCCACAGCATACCCGGACCCTAGGCCCTCCCCCAAAACCGTGGACTGTACATTGATTTGGCCCAAAAAAGCTTCATTCGCACTATTTTGCCTGTTTGTCCACCCAAATGGCACCAAAAAATTAAACAGACCACACTAGGAAGATCCCCAATCTTTCTGGCATGCCCTGGTCGATTTTCAACTGACAGAACGCCCGTACCCCAGGCCCACCCCTGAAACCGTGGGCTATAGTACACCGAATTGGCCTGAAAATTCCCTGTTCACATCGTTTCGCTTGTTTGTCCACCCAAATAGCCACCAAAAACTAAACGAATTACATTTGGATGATATCCAACCTCCCTGGCATGCCTCGGTTGATTTTTGGCCCATAACACACTTGGAACCCGGGCCCACCCCCAAAACCATGGGGTATAGCACACCGATTTAGCCCGAAAATACCCCGTTCGCGCCGTTTTGCCTGTTTCTCAACACAAATCGCCATGAAAAATTAAACGGACCATACTGGGATGATACCCTACCTCCCTGACATACCTCGATCAATTTTTGGCCCCCAGCACGCACGAACCACTGGGCCCAACCCCAAGAATGTGGGCTATAGCACACCACTTTGGGCCGAAAATACCTAATTCTCGCCGTTTCACCCATTTGTACCCCCAAATGGCCACGAAAAACTAAACAGACCACACTAAGATGTTCCCCAATATCCTTGGCATGCCCCAATTGATTTTTGGCCAACAGCACGACTAGACCCCCGACCCACCCCGAAAACATAGGCTATAGCACAACAATTTGGCCTGAAAATGCCCCATTCGCGCTGTTTCACTTGTTTGTCTACCCAAATGGCCACGAAAAATTAAACGGACCCCAATGTGAATATCCCCAACCTTTCTAGATGCCTCAATCGATTTTTGGCCGACAGCACACCCGAAACTGGGCCCACCACCAAAATTGTAGGCTATAGCACACCTATGTTGCCCGAAATGCCCCATTCATCCCGTTTTGCCTGTTTGTTCGCACAAATAGTCATAAAATGTTAAACGGAACACACTGTGATGATCCCCCAACCTCCCTATCAAGCCTCGATCAATTTTTTGCCCATAGCATGCCCGAACCTCGGGCCCACCCCCAAAACTGTGGGATATAGCACACCGATTTAGCCCAAAAATGCCCCGTTCGTGCTGTTTTGCTCGTTTGTCCACCCAAATGGCCACGGAAAATTAAACGGACCATACTGGGATGATCCCCAACCTCTCTGAAATGCCCCGGATAATTTTTGGCCCATGATACAATCGAACCCCAGGCCCACCCCCAAAACTGTGGGCTACAGCACACCAATTTGGCCTGAAAATGCCTCGTTCGCGTCGTTTTGCTCATTTGTCCACCCAAATGGCCACAAAAAATTAAACAGACCACACTGGGACGATCCCCCACCACCCTGGCATGACCCAGTCAAGTTTTGGCCGACAGAAAACTCGGACTCCGGACCCACCCCCAAAGTTGTGGGGTATAGCACAATAATTTAGCCTAAAAATTCCCCGTTCGCGTTGTTTCGCCCTTTTATCCACCCAAATAGCCACCAAAAACTACGCGAACTACACTAGGATTATCCCCAACTTCCCTGGCACGCCTCGATCAAGTTTTGTCCCACAGCATGCCCGGACCCTGGGCCTACCCCAAAAACCATGGGCAATAGCAAACTGATTTGGCTCGAAAATGCCCCGTTTGCGCCGTTTTGCCCGTTTGTCCATCCAAATGTCACAAATTATTAAACGGACTACACTGGGAGGATCCTCAACCCACCTAAAATGCCCTGATTAATTGTTGTCCTACAACATGCCTGGACCCCGGCCCCACCCCTAAAACCGTAGGCTATAGCACACCTATTTGGCCTAAAAATACCCTGTTTGTGCTGTTTCACCCGTTTGTATACCAAAATGGCCACAAAAAATTAAACAGACCATACTGGGTGATCCCTAGCCTCCCTGCCATGCCCCGAGCCCACCCTATAAACTCTAGGCTATAGAACACCAATTTCCTTTAAAATGCCCTATTCCTGCCGTTTTGCGCGTTTGTCCACCCAAATGGCCTTGAAAAATTAAACGGACAATGATGGGATGATCACCAACCTCCCTGGTATGCCTCATTCAATTTGTATCCCACAGCACGCCCGAACCCCGGGTCTACCCCCAAAACCGTGGGCTATAGCACACCGATTTGGCCCCAAAATACCCCATTCACGCTGTTTCGTCCGTGTATACACCTAAATGGCCACAAAAAATTAAATGGGACACACTGGGATGATTTCCAACCTTCCTGGCATGCCCCAAACAATTTTTGGCCCAGGACATGCCCGAACCCCGGGTCCACCCCTAAAACTGTGGGTTATAGCTCACTGATTTTTCCTAAAAATGCCTCGTTCATGCCGTTTTATCCGTTTGTCCACCCAAATGGCCACGAAAAATTAAACGGACCACACTGGGATGATCCCCAACCTTCCTGGCATGCCTCGATCGATTTTTGGACCACAAAATGCTCGGACCCCAAGTCTACCCCAAAAAAGTAGGCTATGACACACTGATTTGGCCTAAAAATGTCCCGTTTGTGCTATTTCGCCCATTTGTACACCCAAATGGCCATGAAAAATTAAACGAACTACACTGAGACAATCCCAAACCTCCTTGGCATACCCTAATCAATTTTTGGCCCATAACACACCAGGATCTTGGGCCTACCTCTAAAACCGTGTGCTGTAGAACGCTAATTTAGCCCAAAAATGCTACATTCGCGTCGTTTTACCCGTTTGTCAACCTGAATGGCCACGAAAAGTTAAACAGATCATACTGGGATGATCCCCAACCACCCTGGCATGCCTCAATCGATTCATGCCCCAAAGCATGCCCGGACCCCGAGCCTACCCTTAAAACCATGGGCTATAGCACATGGATTTGGCCCGAAAATAAACTGTTTTGCCCATTTGTACATCCAAATGGCTACAAAAAAATAAATGGACCACACTGGGATGATCCCAAAACTCCCAGGCACGTCCCGGTTAATTTTTGGCCCACAGCATACCCCGACCCCAGGACCTTCCTCGAAACCGTGGGTTATAGCACATCGATTTGGCTCGAAAATGCCCGTTCGCGCTGTTTTGCCCATTTGTACACCCAAATTGCCACGAAAAATTAAACAGACCACACTGGGATGATCCTAAACCCCCCTGGCTTGCCCCAGTCGATTTTTGGCCCACAACACACCATACCCCAGGCCCACCCTCAAAACCATCTGCTATAGAACACAGTTTGACCCAAAAAAACACCGTTCGTGCCGTATCGCCCGTTTGTCTACTCACATGGCCACAAAAAATAATCGTACACACTAGTACGATCTCCAACTCCCTGGCATGCCACAAACTATTTCAGCCCACAACATGCTCGAACCCCGGGCCCACCCCCAAAACCGTTGGCTTTAGCACACTAATTTGGCCCAAAAATGCACCTTTCGTGTCATTTTGCTCGTTTGTCTGCCCAAATGGCCACGATAAAATAAAAAAACCACACTGGGATGATCCTCAACCTCCCTGGCACGCCTTGATCAATTTTTTGTCCACAACACGCTTGGTTACTGGGCCCACCCCTGAAAACCTAGGCTATAGCACACCGATTTGGCCCAAAAATACCACGTTCGCGTTGTTTAGCCCGTTTGTACTCCCAAATAGCTATGAAAAATTAAACGGACTATACTGTGACATCACTGCCATGCCTCAATATATTTTTGGCCCACAACACACTCGGACCCCGGGCCCAACCCCAAAACCATGGGTTATTGTACATCGATTTTGACCAAAAATGCCCCATTCGCATCGTTTTGCCCGTTTGTCCACCCAAATGGCCATGAAAAAATAAACGGAGCACACTGGGATGATCCCCAACTTCTATAGCACATCTCAATCAATTTTTGGCCCACAACATGCCTGGACCATCGGCCCACCCCAAAAATCATGGGCTATAGCACACCGATTTGTCCTAAAATGCCCCGTTCGCACAGTTTTGCCCATTTGTAAACCCAAAAGGCCACAAAAAATTAAACGGATCACACTAGGATGATCCAAACCTCCCTATCATGCATCGTCAATTTTAGGGAAACAGCAAGGCCGGTCCTTGGGCCTACCCTTAAAATTGTGGGCTATAGCACACCGATTTAGCCCAAAAATGCCTCGTTCGCGCTTTTCGCCTGTTTGTCGACCCAAATAGCCATGAGAAATTAAACAAACCACACTGGGATGATCGCCAACCTCCCTGGAATTCCTCGATAAATTTTTGGTCCACAGCACATCCGGATTACGGATCCACCCCTGAAACCGTGGGCTATAGCACATCGATTTGGCCCGAAAATTTCCATTTATGCTGTTTTACCCGTTTCTCCATCCAAATAGCCATGAAAAATTAAACGGACCCAACTGGGATGATCCCTAACCTCCCTGGCATGCCTCAATTAATTTTTAGTCCACAGCACACCCGAACCCCGGGCCTTCTACCGAAACCGTGGGCTATGGCACACCGATTTAGCCCAAAAATGCCTCGTTTGCATTGTTTCACCCATTTGTCCACCCAAATGGCCATAAAAAATTAAATGGACTATACTGGGATGATGCCCAACCTCCCTGGCATGCCTCGGTCAATTTTCAACCAATAGCACACCCAAACCCCAGGCCCACCCTTGAAACCGCAGTCTTTAGCACACTGATTTAGCACGAAAAGGCCCCGTTCACAACGTTTTGCCAGATTGTCCACCCAAATGGCCATGAAAAATTAAAAAGACCATACTTGGACTATCTCCAACCTCCCTGGTACGCCCCGATTGATTTTTAACCTATAGCACGCCCGGACCTCGGGCCCACCCCTCAACTTCCATGGCATACCTAAATCGATTTTTGATACAAAGAACGCTGTGACCCCAGGACCACCCCCAAAATCATGGGTATAACACACCAATTCGGCCAGAAAATGCCTCGTTCGCACCGTTTTACCTATTTGTCCACTCAAATGACCACAAAAAATTAAAAGAACCACACTGGGATGATCTTCAACCTCCTTGGTATGACCCGTTTAATTTTTGACCCACATCACGCCAAGACCCCAAGCCATCCCTCGAAACCATGGGCTATAGCACATCGATTTGGTTCGAAAATGCCTCGTTCGTGCTGTTTCACCCGTTTGTCCACTAAAATGGCCACAAAAAATTAAACAGACTATATTAGGATGATCCCAACCTTCCTGGCATAACCCGATCGATTTTTGGCCGAAACTACACTCTGACTCCAGGCCCTCCCCCAAAACCGTAGGCTATAGCACACCGATTTGGCCCAAAAATACCCCATTCACGCTGTTTCGTCGGTTTGTCCACCCAAATGGCCATGAAATATTAAACAGACCACACTTGGACGATTTCTAACCTCCCTGGCATGCTCCGATTGATTTTTGGCCGACAGCATGCCCGGACCCCGGGCACACCCCCAAAACCATGGTCTATAGCACACTGATTTGGCGTGAAAATTTCCCATTCATGATGTTTTGCTCGTTTTTCCACCCCAATATCCACGAAAAATTAAACGAAACATACTGGGATGATCCCCTACCTCCCTGGCACCCCCCGGTCAATTTTTGGCCCACAGCACGCCCGGACCTCAGGTCCACCCTAGAAATCGTAGGTTGTAGCACACCAATTTGGCTCAATAATGCCTCATTCGCATCGTTTCTCCCAATTGTCCACCCAAATTGCCATAAAAAGTTAAACGAACTAAACTAGGATGATATCCAACCTCGCAGGCATGCCCCGGTCGATTTTCAGCGCACAGCACGCCCGTACCCTAGGCCCTAACCCAAAATCATTGGCTATAGCACACTGATTTGACTCAAAAATTCCCCGTTCACATCATTTCGTCTTTTTGTCCACCGAAATTGTCATGAAAAATTAAACGGGCCACACTGGGATGATCCCCAACCTCCCTGGCACATTCGGGTCTATTTTTTGTACACAGAACGCCCAAACCACGAGACCACCCCCAAAATTATGGGCTATAGCACACTAATTTAGCTCGATAACGCCCAATTCATGCTGTTTTTCCCATTTGTCCTCCCAAATGGCCACAAAAAATTAAAAGGACCACACTGGGACGATCCCCAACCTCACTGGAATGCCCTGATTGATTTTTGGCTCACAACACTCCTTAACCCCGGGCCCACCCCCTAAACCGTGTGCTATAACACACTGATTTGGCCCAAAAATAACCTATTCGCGCTGTTTTGCCCATTTGACCACCTAAATGGGAACAATAAATTAAACGAACCACATTGGGAGGATCCACAACCTCCCTGGCATGCTCCAGTTTATTTTTGGCCCACTGCATGCCCGGACCCTGAGCCCACCCCCAAAATCGTGGGCTTTAGCATACTAATTTTGCCCAAAAATTCCCTGTTCATGCTGTTTCGCCCATTTGTCCACCCAAATAGCCAAAAAATTTAAACGAACTGCACCAGGAAGATCCCCAACCTCCCTGGCACGTTCCGATTGATGTTCTGCCCACATCACGTCCGAACCTTGAGCCCACCCCAAAAACCATGGGAAATAGTGATTACGCTCAACTTACACTCTTGAATGGGTGTAAGTGATTGTTGTCAATATAAAACCTAACTAGATTGTAGTCGAATCCCACAGGGAATATGGTGTGAACTCAAGTTGTTTGCGATTTAATCCATTGATAGTTTAATGTTTTCTGAAATGGGGGGTTTAGGTTTAACAAATAGTTGTTTGTCACTTTAATTTTAGTGTTTCTTAATTAAGAGTTTATGAATTAATTAGAATTATGTTCACTAGGGATTTTGGTACATGATATATGCTAAAAGTGGTTCAAGATTCTCACGGTGGGTAGGATAACAAGCTACCTTTATTGGTGTTATGCTTAAATATCTCTCGACCTACTTAAGCATTTAATTCCCTAATCCTCTCGGACTTAGGGAATTTCTAACTACTGCCCCGAGTTTACCTCAGGTAACTAACCTTGTTACAACGTTGATTATTAAATGATGTATTTCCGAGTCCCTTTTGATAATTCACTTCCTATTGTATTTGATTTCTTTCTCAAGAAAATCAAAGCGGGTGTGTCTACTGTTTGCAACCAACAGACGTTAATTAAAGCTTCAGAATTATCAAAAAATCCTACCACCCTTTCAAACCTTGAACACTTAGCACCTTATCAAGACCTAACCCTAGATCCCATAACTCATGTTAATAGAGTTTAGCCACTCATGATGTAACGAATGAAACACATAATTGAATTCATGATTTGAAAGATAAACTAGCAAAGATGAATAATAACTAGTGAAACGCAGATTAGATCACAAAGGAAAAATCCCACAATACTGATAATAATCTCTCAAAAATAGTTGAGTTGTTGAAGTTAAGAAGTGAAGAGAGAAAATATGAAAATATGTTGTCAAAACTCAATGTGTCGACATTGTGTGGAAAAATTCTTTCTATAAAACCCTAAAACAAAGATTTTAATAGTTCACCCTAAATAAGGAAAAAAATTAATAAAAATCAGAAATCCTTTGGATTAGCCGACAATATTCGTGATAGCTTATCAGAAAGCTGATGACCTATCACAAATGTCGTCAGCGTGTTCTTCAGTTTTGGCTTTTCCTGCTTCGGCTGATGACATTCTTGATAACTTATCAGACCCTTGACGGCTGATCACAAAATTTCATCACAACTTCCATTATAGGCCAATTCTTTGTCCACTGATGACGGCCAACCTGATAGCTTATCACAGGGCTGACGAGTTATCACAAATGTCGTCAGCCACACTTGTCTTCAGATTTCTTCAAATTTCAACTTCTTTTCTTTATTTCATATTGGTTCTCTATCATATCAGCTTAAACTACAAAATCAAACATAAACTAATCAAAAATAACTAAAGTTTCTCAAGACCTTGCAATTATTTAGAGTTAAAAGTCTCAAATATGTTAGCATATGCTCACACATCAAAATCCCCAACTTAAAATAATTTCTTGTCCTCAAGTAACCAAACATAACTAAGAGAATACAAAATACAATTTGGCAGCTAACTACTCATGTTAGTTCAGAATAATTTCACCATCTCCAAGGTCATTCAATTTAAAACTCATTGTTGATGTTTTGAAGAACAACCATGCAATTTACAAGCATCAAGTTACGGCCAAAAATTCAGCAATAACAATCATGCCATACCAATATCACACTATCTAAACAAGTCAGTGACTTAGCAACATACCCAATGTGCCCTCACAATAAAGAAGTCCCTTTTTCACTCATATCAGAATTCACATACATAAACATTGGGATAATCACAAGTCTCACTCTCAAAATAAAGTTCCAAGCACTACATGTCAAATGCCACAGGCTTGCCGTTATAGTCAGTACCCAAATCTTCAGGTAGATCAGTTAGGATTACTATAAGGTTTTTCGTAGGCTTGTAATGTAGTCTAGGGTCTGGTATGATATTCATGGATTTTTAGAGTGATTATGCCTAAGCTCTTAGGGTTTCTCTTCTCAACCTTCTTTTGTTCCTCTTCTTTTAGTGATCACACATGCTCAAGATGGATGCGGTCTTTTCAATCATCATATTATCTTCTTATCATGTTTAACACAACTTTCTCTTATCTTATTCTTTTTTTCACCGCACCCAACTTTTTATCCTTTTCTCTTATTCTCCCTCTCTTCATATTTATTTTGCATCATGCACCCCTATGATAGCTACTCTTAACTTAGGCTATTTTCCTAAGTCAAGGTGTACAGTGTCCAAGGAGGACCAGGGCCAAAACAGGTTCATTATGATGTAAACAGGAAGGTGAGAGATGTCATAGAAAGAAACAGGCATATAGGCTCAAATCAGGGATCAAGGGATATTTGTCATATTGGGAAGGTCATTTAGGCTGAAAGTGGTTTAAAATCAAGAATGGCCTATGATCCTTTCCTAACCCCTATCCTACAACCTAGGCAGGACTAACAGGGAAAGTTCTAGATTCAGCACACAGCAGGAACTGAGTAATACCTCACACACACATGGCGCACAAGTACATCACATATCACTACTTATCTGATTCATGCAATTTTTTTAGAAAAAATTATCATGTCGCCAGACTAATGCCATAAAAAGATGCACTGCGGTCACAAATGAATGCAGTTCACATAGTTATAAACTCAGATCAATGGAGAGGTGCTCAAAAGTCATAAACCAAGCTAACTACCTCAAGTACCTATATTACTCCTAATTATCAACCAAAAATTGTTACAACAACATCCTACCCTACACCCTCAACTTAAAATTGAAAATAAAATAAACCCAGGTTTTAGGCATACCTAGAGTGACTCAAGCTTGGCGGTCATGGGTTCCTGACCTTGCTGCTGCATTATCTGCTACCTTCTCTTCATTAGGTGCTCCTGTCCTTATAGTGGTAGGGGGTCTTCTAGAGAGGCACCTCTAGCTCTAGCTTTCAAAGACTCCTCTTATCTCTTATTGTCTGCTAAGGACTCCATTCTTGATTTCTTTAACTCCTCTTTTTTGGCCTTCTTTTTTGCCCTTTTTTCACTCTTCTTTCTTCCTTGCTGTCAGAATCTTATCTCTTATCTTTGCCCTTCTGCTCCCCTTTCTTTTTTTTTGGTGAATCTCCAGTGAGTTCAATCATTGGAATTTCTTTCTCAGATTCATGCATGCCAGATCTTTCGGCACCATAAATTAGTGTTGCTACAATACCCCAACATCTGTCTTTACCTTGTTCAATGTTGCTCTAAATTTAAAAAATCATTCCCTGACATTTCTTTTGTCCGTGCATCAAATTGGTTCTCCAAATATATAACCCGTCCAGGCAAATTAATAAAAGACTCAAGAGCAGCCTTGATTCTCTTGTCTACTGCAGTGGCAAGCTGTTTGGCAAAGGCATGTAGCTGTGCCTCACACCATTTTTCTTGTTTGGCTACCTTTTTTATATCGATCGGATGAAATATAAATCCTGCTGATGCTGTAGGAGCTGAGGGATTAGGTTTATTCTCAGGCACTGAACCTTTGTGTGCTGAAAAAGTTAGTTGCGCACTCTCAGAATCTTGTACTTCCACATTAGGTGCTGACCCGACATCTATAACTTGAGGGTTTGTTGCTACCTATGCACCTCTATCAAGTCTCAGTCCTGGCTGATTTTTATCATACCGTATGGGCTTGTGAGTCTTTCTGATAGAAATGTCATCATCAACCCCTACAATCTTTGTCACATTAGCAGCTCGGCACAACTCTGTGATAAGATAAGGAAAAGAATAAGTAGTGTCTGTTCTCGACATTCTAATCTTTATCTCATCAGCAATGATTTCTCCAAAATATAGGGAGAGCTGCTGCTCCATGCTTGCTACTAGGATTTCTCGGTCATCCCCTACAATATTGTCTCCATCAGTAGGCATTAGCCAGATACGCACTATACCCCAGCAAAACTTTGCCTCTTGAGTCAAAGAGGACTTATAGATTCTCTTGTTTGGGTTGGTCACCCGTGCTGGTTCTCCTTTGGCTATGATGTTGGCCAACCACGAACGTTGTTTTGCCCGATTCTTAATCCGAGCATAGACTGATGGTGAAGTGGCCTGAGAAGTAAAGTTGGGGCCATGTAAGAACCTGTTGATGGTTCTGATTGAGATATCAACCCTTACGCCCCTTTCCTAAACTCTATCCAATAGGGGCTGGTATGCAACTCTTTCTCCTGATCTACACATGTTTTCCACTGGGCCTAATAGTTTAAGTAAAACTCTCGGACCAGTGCAGGGCAAAATGAGCTTCCTCCTTTTTTAGTTCATCCCAAGCGTACACTTTTTTTGTTATTGCTTCTTTGTAAGGATGGGGCTCTTTCCTTCAGGTACCATTATAGGGTTTCTGTAGAAATAGAAAAACCATTAGTCAGTCTTTAAAACCCTAAACACAAACACATTAATCATTTAAGCTTCATATCCTTTGAAAAGGCTCATTCATGCTTCAGGTTCCAGATGTGATGACATTTCTTGATAAGCCATCATGACTGTGATAGCTTATCATAATTGTCATCAGCCTTAGACAGAACTCATAGGATTTTATCAACTTTTGATGACATTTCTAATAAGTCGTCACAACCATGTTAGCCTATCACAAATGTTGTCATCTCTAAACAGGACCTACATCATTCTTAGCAGCCTTTGACGAGATTTCTGATAAGCCAACATAGTTATGATAGCTTATCATAAATGTCGTCAAATGTTATCAGAACCCCATATTTGATTTTAAATCAATTTTTGGTCCCATTATTTCTCAAAATTCACTTGAATTCTGTTTTGGAGCTGAACTTAAAAGCTTTAGGATTGCACAACAAACCCTAGTTTCGATTTTAGCCCCGTTTTTACAAGTTGACTTGGTTCAAGATTCTTGGGAACTTAGGTTATCATCAACTATCACTTACCACTTGAAAAGAAAAGTTGGATTTTGAGCATACCTGATGAGAGTCTTCAATGTGATTTTCACGCACAAGAAGAAGTAAGAAAAAATTCATGACTTTAATTTCAAACCCACACACACACGGAATTTGATTCTTGTTTCACTTGGAGAGAATTTAAAGAAGGGAATAAAATATTCTAAGTATGGAAGGGAAATAACTTAAAAGGAAATAAAAACAAGCGGAAAGGTGGAAATATTCGACTGGGCCCGGGTTGGATCTTTATAATTGGCCCAGATTTGGTTATTAAGTTACTTTCTGACGACATCTTATGACTTATTGTCACAGTTGTGACTACCTATCATAGATGTTGTCAACCTTAACAGCACTTCAACCCAACATTGACCTCTCTGATGACAATTCTGATAGCTTATCACAGTTTTAACGGCTTATCATAAATGCCATCAAGGCTTTTTCTGCTGATTTCATCAGTTTTCCACCTTCTGTGAACTAAATCATAACTATAAAAATAAACACTTTAGTAGAATATAAAATTTTTGGTTGCCTCCCAATAGTGCTTGATTTACTATCGCGGCACGACTTGGTTATCTTGACTACTCAGACTTTGCCAAGAAAACTTGTTGATACCCCTTTATCATCTTCATAGAATACATCAACGATTGAGAAAAAACCTATCTCTTTTTGTTGAGTCATGGATAAGTGTATCTCAAGACGTGCTTCTTTATCATTTAGCGTGAACTTCAGCTCATTCAGCTCCATATCTGTGATCACTCTCCTAGTTGAAAGGAATGGTCTACCCAAAATGATGGGCACTTTAAAATCCACCTCGCAATCTAGGACTTCAAAATTAGAAGGCAGAATAAAATAGGCTACCTTCACTAAAACATCGTGTAATATGCCCACAGGCTGCTTCACAGACCTATCTACCATTACCAACCGCATATTTGTTGGGGTAGGATTCCCCAAACCCATTCTTTTGTACACAGCAAGTAGAATTAGTTTTATACTAGTTCCCAGATCGCATAATTCTTTGGTGAATTTCAAGGAACGAATAATACACAAAATGGTAAAGGCTCCCGGGTCTGCCTTTTTCTGTACTAAAGACCTTATAGAGATAGCGCTACAATGGAGAAGATTGTCCTCTGGCTCATGGCTAACCTTCCATTTCTTGGTCACAAAGTCTTTCATGAACTTTTCGTATCCTTCTATTTGCTCAAGTGCCTCCACAAAAGGCACATTTATTGTCAATTACTTGAGCATTGCCAGGAATTTACTGAATTTTGCATCATCAACCTTCTTGTTCAATTGTTGAGAAAAGGGAGGTGGTGGTCTTGGGATAGTTTTCAACACCACTTCCTCTTCCTTCTCTCTTTTCTTCTTCAAGGCATTAATAAAACTATCCAGCTTCTCAGACTCCACTGGATTGCTTTCTTCAGATTCATCAACAACTACGTCACCATCTACAAATTTGCCTACAGAAGGGACAGGTAATATCTTACCACTCCTAGTGGTAATCGCCATACATGAGCCATCATTTCGCGGATTCTAAATCGTATCACTTGGTAAATTTCCACTCTTTCTCTGGTTGAATGCAGCTGAAAGTTGGCTTATCTTCTCTCCAACTGTTTGATAGCAGTAGAGTGTGAGTGCACCAACTGACTGATGGATGTCAGACCGATCTTCATGGTGGTAATACCAGAGTTGGTGACCTTAAATCCCTTCAATAATTTTTCCATCATATCCTCCATGGACATATTTCTAGAGCTAGTTGCAGCAGCTTCCTGATTTCCAGGAGGAACATATAAACCACTCCTGTCATTATTGTTTCTCCAGTTTTCTTGCTCCCTGTCATTGTAACCAGGCTTATCATAAACGTTCTAACCTTGATTCCCTTGGCTATTTCCTCGGAAACCCCCTGATTATTAACATAATTTTCCTCTTCTTCAGGCTCCACATCCACTCGGTCTTGAGATGTTACAACCTTTACTTTCTCAGTCTTCCCTGATAATAAGTGCTTGGAGAGCAAGTCTATCTGAGTCTTTAGATGGAACATCTCTTGATCTCGCTCCTCATCTTTCCTGCATTTTTCAGCAGACATACCAACAAAAATAGCGGGGCTTGCTACCACAGACTCCCTGGTATGCCTAGCCCAACTCTGTTTGGTCATCCTATTTAGCATTTATGAGGCATCTTGAAAATACAGATCAATAAATGAACCACACCAGCATTATCTACAATTGGCTTTGTTACAGAGTTGAAGGCCATGTATAAAGTCTCCATCAAGTGTAGGTCCGTCATATTATGGTTCGGACACTGTGTCATCTTCTTCTTTAATCTCTCCCAAGTTTCATGCAAAGCTTCGGTAGGGAGCTGTCTAAAATTACTGATCTCATCCGTCAACTGTACCCTTATGGAGGGTGGAAAAACCATTCTAGGAATGTTTCTTTCCATTGCCTCCAGTGGGTGATAAACTTAGGCATAAGCTCATTCAGCCACAATGTTGCCTCCCTAGACAGAGACAACGGGAACAACCTCACCCGGATAGCGTTCTGGCCCAATCCTGGGTTACCAAAAGATTTGCAAATGGTTACAAAATTCACCAGATGCAGGTTCATATCATCCCCAGGAAGGCCACCAAACAACCCCTTAAGATTTAGGAGTTGGATCATAGTACTCGTAATGTTGAACTTAGCTCCAGTTTCCAACGGTGAAGGAATAATTGCGCCCGTTGCAGCTGCCCCATCCATGCCATCATCATCATCATTCAGATCATAATGGATCGGCTAGTACTCTCGTTTCCTTTGGAATGGACGGTTCTGATTAATATTACGTGACACTTGTACAACTATCTGCTCTACCCGCCTTGAGTTACCAGGGTTCAGTAACTCTTCGTCCCCTAAATCTTCGTCCTCATGGCTTGGATGTCGTGCATGTTGCCCGATATTTTGCACATTCACCTAAGCTCTAGCTAAGGCTGCCAGTCTGTCAGCCTCTTGCTGTTCTACCATTCTTTCTATTTGTTGTGGTTCCAAATTAGGTGGTAATAACTGTTCTCTGGAACTTCTGGTGCTTGGCATATACTATAAAATTTTGCAAATAAACTAAAACAACAAATAAATGTAAATATAGGAAACTTAACTAACAGTCAATTAGCGCATACAAGCTTCAGCTTACAACAGTATTCCCCAGCAATGACACCATTTTTTATAATGCTCAAATTATACTCTTGCATGGGTGTAAGCTATCGTTATCAATATAAAACCCAACTAGGTTGGGGTCGAATCCCACAGGGAATATGGTGTAAACTCAAGTTGTTTGCGATTTAATCCACTGATAGTTTAATGTTTCCTGAAATGGGGGGTTTAGGTTTAACAAGTAGTTGTTTGTCACTTTAATTTCAATGTTTGTAAATCAAGAGTTTATGAAATAATTAGAATTATGTACACTAGGGCTTCCGGTACATGACAAATACTAAAAGTGGTTCAAGATTCTCATGGTGGGGAGGATAACAAGCTATCTTTATCGGTGTTATGCTTAAATGTCTCTCGACCTACTTAAGCATTTAATTCCCTAATCCTCTTGGACTTAGGGAATTTCTAATTACTGCCCAGATTTTACCTCAGGTTAACCAACCTTGTTAAAACGTTGATTATTAAACGAAGCATTTCTGAGTCCCTGTTAATAATTAACTTCCTATTGTATTTGATTTCTTTCTCAAAAAAATCAAAGCAGGTGTGTCTACTGTTTGCAACTAAAAGACGTTAATTAAAGCTTCAGAATTATCAAGAAATCCTACCACCCTTTCGAATCTTGAACACTTAGCACCTATCAAGACCTAACCCTAGATCCCATAACTCGGGTTAATGGAGTTCAACCACTCATGATGTCATGAACAAAACACATAATTGATTTCATGATTTGAAAGATAAACTTACAGAGATGAATAATACCTAGTGAATCGCAGATTAGATCACAAAGGAAAAATCCCACAATACTGATAATAATCTCTCAAAAAATAGTTGTGTTGTTGAAGTCAAGAAGTGAAAACAGAAAATATCAAAATATGCTGTCAAAACTCAATGTGTCGACCTTGTGCGTAAAAAATCCATTCTAGAAAACCCTAAAACAAAGCTTTTAATAGTTCACCCTAAATAAGGAAGCAAATTAATAAAAATCAGAAATCCTTCAGATTAGTCAATGACATTCGTGATAGCTTATCAGGAAGCTGATGACCTATCACAAATATCGTCAGATTCTACTTTAATTTCGGCTCTTCCTGCTTAGGCTGACGACATTCTTGATAACTTATCAGACCCTTGACGGCTTATCACAAAATGTCTTCACAAATTCGACTGTAGGAAAATTCTCTGTCCACTGATGATGACCAACCTGATAGCTTATCACAGGGCTGACTAATCATCACAAATGTCGTCAGCCACACTTGTCTTCAGATTTCTTCAATTTCAACTTCTTTGCTTCATATCATGTTGGTTCTCTATCATATCGGCTTAAACTGTAAAATCAAATATAAACTAATCAAAAATAACTAAAGTTGCTTAAGACCTTGCAATTAATTTAAGTTAAAAGCCTCAAATGAGTTAGAATATGCTCACACATCAAATGGTACACCGATCTAGCCCGAAAATACCCCATTCGCATCGTTTCACCCGTTTATCTATCCAAATAGACATAAAAAATTAAACAGACCAAACTAGGATGATCTCCAACCTCTCTGGAATGCCTCGGTCAATTTTTGGACCATAGCATGCTCGGACCCCGGGCCCACCCTCGAAACCGTGGCTATAGCACACCGATTTGGCCCAAAAATGCCCCATTCGCACCATTTTGCTCGTTTGTCCGTCCAAATGGCCACAAAAAATTAAACAAACCATACTGGGATGATCCCCAACCTCACTGGCACGCCCCAAATAATTTTAGGACCACATCACACCCGAACCCCGAGCCCACCCCCAAAATCGTAGGCTATAGCACACCGATTTAGCTCAAAAATGCCCCGTTCGCGCCGTTTCACCCTTTTGTCCATCCAAATGGACACAAAAAATTAAAAGAACCATACTGAGATGATCCCAAACCTCCTTGGCATGCCTCGTAAATAGGGCTTACTAACCCATAGTTCAGTCTCTAGTTAAAGCTCATCGAAAGCATAACATATAGCATATAGATTCATAAATCATGTGGAAATCTGGGAATTTCAGCAATTTATCTCAAAATCTCAATATAGTCATACGCTTCAATATCTCAACATTGCAAATATTAGGTTCTCAAGGAGTAAAATCATGGGGATTATACCCAGCTGTAAATTCTCAGTAAAACATGCAGAAATCATGTCATTTGACTCTTAATTCATGGGAAATATCAAGATAATGCATTCAATAATAATGGGTGAAAACCCCCAATTCAAATTCATGTAAAACCCCCATAGATTTTAGAAAAATCATGATGTAGATAAGTGTTTTGGGAGCAAGGGTGAAAGGGTTACCCTTGTTCAAAACCGCACATACCTTGACAATGCTGATTTGGCTCGAAAATGCCCCGTTTCGTCCATTTGTCCACCCAAATAGCCACAAAAAATTTAAAGGACCATACTGGTATGATCCCTAAACTTCCTGACGCGCTGCGGTTGACTTTTTGTCCACAACACACCAACACCCCAGCCCAGCCCCAAAACCGTAGACTATAGCACACCGATTTGGCCCAAAAAGGCCCTGTTTGCGCTGTTTCACCCATTTGTCCACCTAAATGGATGCAAAAAATTAAACGGACCAAACTGGGATGATCCCTAACCTTCGTGGCATGCCCCAGTTGATTTTTGGCCTACAGCATGCCCGGACCCTGGGCCCACCCCCAAATGGCAACGAAGAATTAAACGAACCATACTTGGATGATCCTCAATCTCCCTAGCACGCCCTGGTCAATTTTTGTCTAACAGAATACCTAGACCACGGGTCCACCCCCAAAAGCATGGGCTACATCACATCGATTTGGCCCGAAATCACCCCGTTCGTGCCGTTTCGCCTGTTATTCTACCCAAATAACCACAAAAAATAAAATGGACCACACTGGGACGATCCCAAACCTCCCTGGCATGCCTCGATTGATTTTGGGCCCACAGCACACCCGGACCCCGGGACCACCCTAAAATCGAGGGCTATGGCACACTAATTTAGCCAAAAAAATGCCCTTGTTTCGCTCATTAGTCCATCCAAATAGCCACAAAAAATTAAACGAACCAAACTGGTATGGTCCCCAACCTCCCTGGCATGCCCCGATCAGTTTTTGGCCTGCAGCACGCCCAAACCCCGGACCACCCCTAAAACTATGGACCATAGCACACCAAAAACTGTGGGCCATAGCACACCAATTTGGACCAAAAACTGCCCCATTCGCGTCGTTTAGCACGTTTGTCCACTCAAATGGCCATGAAAAATTAAACAGACCACACTGGGAAGATCCCTTAACTCCCTGGCATACCCCGACTGATTTTTGGCACACAACATGCCCAGAAACCGAGCCCACCCACAAAACTATGGGCTATAGCACACCGATTTGGCTCGAAAATGCCCCATTCGCGTTGTTTAGCCTGTTGTCCACCCAAATAGCCACAAAAAATTAAACCCACCACACTGGCATGATCCCCAACTTCCCTTGCACAGCCTAATTGATTTTATTCCCACAGCACGCCCGAACCTAGGGTACACCCTTGAAACCGTGGGCTATAGCACACCGATTTGGACAAAACAAGCCTCGTTTGTGTTGTTTTGACCGTACATAAAACCAAATAGCCACGAAAAATTAGATGGACCACATTGGGACGATCCCAACCTCTCTGGCATGCCCCAATCAATTTTTGGCCCACAGCACACCCTGACCCCAGGCCCACCCCTAAAACCATGTGTCATAGCACACCGATTTGGCCCAAAAATGCCCCATTCGCGTCGTTTCATAAGTTTGTCCACCCAAATGGCCACAAAAACTTAAACTGACTAAACTGGGATGATCCCAAAACTCCCTGGCATGCCCCAGTCAATTTTTGTCCCACAGCATGCCTGAACTCTGGACCCACCCCCGAAACTGTGGGCTATAGTACACCGATTTGCCCCAAAAATACCCTGTTCATGCCGTTTTACCCGTTTGTCCAATCAAATGGCCACAAAAATTAAATAGACCATATTAGGACGATCCCCAACCTCGCTGGCATGCCCCGACCAATTTATGGCCTGGATAACGGCCAGACCCTGGGCCCACCTCCAAAACCATGGGATATAGCTCACTGATTTGGCCTAAAAATGTCGCGTTCGCACCGTTTCACCCGTTTGTCAACCCAAATGGCCACGAAAAAATAAACAAACCACACTTGGACGATCTACAACCTCCCTGACATGTCCCGATTGATTTTTTTCCCACTGCGTGCTTAAACTCCAAGCCCACCCTCAAAATCGTTGGCTATAGCACGCCGATTTGGCCTAAAAATTTCCCGTTCGTGTTGTTTTGCATGTTTGTCCACCCAAATGCTCACAAAAAATTAAACGAAGTAGACTGGGACGATCCCCAACCTCCCTGGCACTCCTCGGTCAATTTTTTACCCACAGCACACCCAGAAATTGGGCACACCCTCGAAATTGTTGGCAATAGCTCACCGATTAAGCTTTAAAATTTTCTGTTCGCGCCGTTTCGCCCTTTTATCAACCCAAATGGTCACAAAAAATTAAACGGACTATACTGGGATGATCCCCACCCTCCCTAGCACGCACCAGTCAATTTTTGTCCCACAGCACGCCCGGTCCCTGGCCCACCCTCAAAACCATGGGCTATAGCACACCGATTTAGCCTAAAAATGCCGCATTCTTTCTTTTTCTCCCTTTTATCCACCCAAATGGCCACAAAAATTAAACGGACACTAATGGGACGATCCGCAACCTCCCTGGCTTTCCCCGGGCTCACCACCAAAACCGTGGGCTATAGTAGACCAATTTGGTGCAAAAATGCCCCATTCACTCTTTTTTTGTCCATTTGTCCACCAAAATAGCCAGGAAAAATTAAACCAACCACACAGGGATGATCAAAAACCTCCCTCACCAACCACAGTCAATTTTTACATACTGCACGCCGAAACTCTAGGCGGGACCACCCCCAAAACGGTGGGATATAGCAGACCGAATTGCCCCAAAAATGTCCCATTTGCGCCTTTTTGCCTGCTTGTTTGCCCAAATGGCCAAAAAAATTAAACGAACCATACTAGGACAATCCCCAATCTCACTGGCAGACCCCAATCGATATTTCTGTACATAGCACGCCCGAACCCTGGGTCAACCCCCAAATCAGTTGGCTATAGCTCATCAATTTGGCTCAAAAATGCCCCGTTTGCGCCGTTTTGCCTGTTTGTCCTACTAAATGGCCATGAAAAATTAAACGAACCTCATTGGGATGATCCCCAACCTCCCTGATATGCCCCAAGTAATTTTTATCCCACTGCATGCTTGAACCCCGGGAACAACCCCAAAATTGTTGGGTATAGCACACTGATTTGGCCCGAAAATGTCCAATTTGCGCCGTTTCACACGTTTTATCCACCCAAATGGCCACAAAAAATTAAACATACCACACTGGGATGATCCCCTACCTCCTTGGAAAATCTCGATCAATATTCGGCCCACAGCACGCTCGGACCATGGGCCCACCCCTAAAAGCATAGGCTATAGCACACCGATTTAGCCCGAAAATGCTCCAGTCGCGCTGTTTTGCCCATTTGTCCACTCAAATGGCCATAGAAAATTAAACGAACCACACTGGGATGATCCCCAATCTTCCAGGCATGCCCCAGTCAGTTTTTGGTACACAGCATGCCCAGAACTTGGGCCCTCCCATGAAACCGTAGGCTATAGCACATCGATTTGGCCCAATAATGCCCCATTCGCGCAGTTTTCTCATTTGTCCATCCAAATAGCCACAAAAAATTAAATGAACCACACTAGGCCAATTCCCAACCTTCCTGGCATAGCCCGGTTGATTTTCAACCCACAGCAAATTCGGACTCCGGGTACTCCCCCGAAACCGAAGACTATAGCACACCGATTTGGCCTAAAAATGCCCCGTTCGCGCCGTATCGTCTGTTTGTCCACCCAAATGGCAACAAAGAATTAAACGGACCATACTTGGATGATCCTCAACCTCCCTAGCACGCCCCGGTCAATTTTCGCCTAACAGCATGCCCAGACCACGGGCCCACCCCCAAAACCATGGGCTACAGCACATCGATTTGGCCCGAAATCACCCCGTTCGTGCTATTTTGCCCATTCTTCCACCCAAATGACCACAAAAAATAAAACGGACCACACTAGGACGATCCCAAACCTCCCTTACATGCCCCAATCAATTTTGGGCCCATAGCACGCCCGAACCCCGGGACCACCCTAAAATCGAGGGCTATGGCATACCGATTTAGCCAAAAAAATGCCCTGTTCACATCGTTTCGCTCGTTAGTCCATCCAAATAGCCACAAAAATTTAAACAAACCAAACTGGGATGGTCCTCAACCTCCCTGACATGCCCCAATCAATTTTTGGTCCATAGTACGCCTAAACCCCGAGCCCACCCCTAAAACTATGGACCATAGCACACCAATTTGAACCAAAAACTGTGGGTCATAGCACACCAATTTGGACCAAAAACTGCCCCATTCACGTCGTTCAGCACGTTTGTCCACCCAAATGGCCATGAAAAATTAAATAGACCACACTGGGAAGATCCCCAAACTCCTGGCATGCCCCGACTGATTTTTTGGCACACAACACGCCCAAACACCAAGCCCACCCACAAAACTATGAGCTATGGCACATTGATTTGGCCCGAAAATTCCCCATTCGTGTTGTTTAGCCTGTTTGTCCACCCAAATAGCCACGAAAAATTAAACCGACCACACTAAGATGATCCCCAACTTCCCTAGCATGCCCTGATTGATTTTTGACCCACAGCACGCCCGAACCTAGGTCCCACCCTTGAAACTGTGGGTTATAGCACACCGATTTGGAAAAAAATGCCCCATTTGTGTTGTTTCGGCCGTACATCCTTCCAAATAGCCATACAAAATTAGACAGACCATACTGGGATGATCCCCAACCTCCCTGGCATGCCCCAGTCAATTTTTGGCCCACAGCATACCCTAACCCAAGGCCAACCCCTAAAACCATGGGTCATAGCACACCGTTTTGGCCCAGAAATGCGCCATTCGCGTCGTTTCATAAGTTTGTCCACCCAAATGCCACCAAAATTAAATGGACTAGAATAGGATGATCCCAAAACTCCCTGGCATTCCTTGGTTGATTTTTGGCCCACAGCACACCTGAACTCTGGGCCCACCCCCAATATCATAGGCTATAGCACACTGATTTGGACCAAAAAATGCCCCATTTGCATCGTTTCGCCTGTTTGTCCACCCAAATAGCCACAAAAAATTAAAAGGCTCACACTGGGATGATCCCCAACTTCTCTGGCATCCCCTGATTAATTTTGAACCCACAGCACGTTGGAATTTGGGCCTACCCCCAAAATTGTGGGTTGTAGCACACCGATTTAGCCCGAAAATGTGTTATTCGCGTTATTTCGTTCGTTTGTCCACCTAAATGGCCACGAAAAATAAAATGGACCACACTAAGATGATCCCTAACCTCCCTGGTATGCCCCATTCGATTTTTGACCCAAAGCACGCCCAAACCCTGGGCCCACCCCCAAATATATGGGCTCAAGCATACCGATTAGGCCCAAAAATGACTCGTTAGTGTCGTTTTACCCATTTGTCCATATAAATGGCAACAAAAAATTAAACGGACCATACTGGGACTATCCCCAACCTCCCTGTCACGCCCCAATCAATTTTTGGACACAGTATACCCGAACCCCAGGCCCACCCCTAAAATTGTGTGTTATAGCACACTGATTTGTCCCGAATATTCCCTATTCGTGCGGTTTTGCTAGTTTGTCCACCCAAATGGCCACAAAAAATTAAACGGACCATACTAAGACGATCCCCAACCTTCCTGGCATGCCCCTATCAATTTTCAGTTCAGAACACGCCCAAACCCTGTGCCCACCCCCGAAACCGTGTGCTATAGCACACCGATTTAGCCTAAAAATGCCTCGTTCCCACCATTTCACCAATTTATCCACCCTAATGGCCGTCAAAAATTTAACAGACCACACTGGAATGATCCTCAACCTCTCTAGCATGCCCCAGTTAATTTTTAGCCCAAACTACATTCAGACCCCGGGCCCTGCCCCAAAACCGTGGGCTATAGCACACTAAATTGGCACGAAAATGCCCCATTCATGCCGTTTCACCCATTTGTACACCCAAATGGCTACGAAAAATTAAACGGAACACACTGGGATGATCCCCAACCTCCCTTGCATAACCCGATTGATTTTTGGCGCACAGCAAGCCCGAAAACTGAGCCCACCCCTTAAACAATAGGTTATAGCACACCGATTTATCCCGAAAATACTCTGTTTGGGTCGTTTCAGCCGTTTGTCAACCCAAATGGTCACAAAAAATTAAACGGACCATAGAGGGATGATCCCCAACCTCCCTGGCATGCCTCAGTAGATTCTCATCCCATAGCATGCCCAGAACCCTAGCCCACCCTCAAAACCGTGGGCTATAGCACACCGATTTGGCCTGAAAAGGCCCCGCTCGCACCGTTTTGCCCATTTTACCACCCAAATGGCCACAAAAATTTAAAAGGACCTCAATAGGATGATCCCCAACCTCTCTGGAATGTCCCAGTCGATTTTGGGCCCACAACGCGCCCGAACCCCGCGCCCACCCCCAAAACCGTAGGATATAGCACACCGAGCTAGGTTGAAAATGCCTCGTTTGCACCGTTTCACCCGTTTGTTCACCCAAATGGCCACAAAAACTTAAATAGACTATACTGGGATGATCCACAACCTCCTAGGCATACCCCGATAATTTTTGGCCTACAGCATACTCGAACCTCGGGCCCACCCCCTAAACCGTGGGCTATAGCACACCGATTTAGCAAGAAAATGCCCCATTTGTGCCGTTTCGCCGGTTTGTCCACCCGAATATCCATGAAAAATTAAATGGACCACACTGGGATGATCCCCAACTTCCCTGAAATGCCTTGATCAATTTTCAGTCCACAGCACGCCTGGTCCCCAGGCGCACCACCAAAATCCTGGGGTATAGCACACCAACTAGGCCTAAAAATGCCCCGTTCGCACCGTTTTTCCTGTTTGTCTACCCAAATAGACATGAAAAATTAAACAGACCACACTGCGATGATCCCCAACCTCCCTTGCATGCCCCGATCAATTTTTGCCCCCAACACGCCCGAACCCTGGGACCATCCCCAAAATCGTAGGCTATAGTCAATCGATTTGGCCCAAAAATGTCCCGTTCGCATCGTTTCACCCGTTTGTCCACCCCAATAGCCATAAAAAATTAAACGGATCATAATAGGATGATCCATCACCTCCCTGGCATGCCCCGATCAATTTTCGACCCACAACATGCCCGAACCCTGGGCCGACCCCTAAAACCATGGGGTATAGCACATCGATTTAGCCCAAGAATGCCCTAAAACCGTGGGCCCACAACACACCGATTTGGCCCGACAATGCCCTGTTCACTTAGTTTTGCCTATTTGCCCACCCAAATGGCCACAAAAAATTAAATAGACCACACTGGGACGATCTTTAACCTCGCTAGATCTCCTTGATTGATTTTTTGCCTATAGTACACCCGGACCCCGGGACCACTCCCAAAATCGTGGGCTATAGCAAATTGATTTGGCTCAAAAATTCCCTATTCGCATTGTTTCACCCATTTGTCCACTGAAATGGCCACAAAAAATTAAACGGACCACACTGGGATGATCCCCAACCTCCCTGGCACGCCCTAATTAATTTTCAGCCCACAGCACTCCCGGACCCCAAGCCCACCCCCAAAAACGTAAGCTATAGCATACCGATTTAGCCCAAAAATACCATGTTTGCGTCGTTTTACCTGTTTTTCGACCTAAATAACCATAAAAAATTAAACGAACCATACAGGAACAATTCCCAACCTCTCTGGCATGCCCCGATCAATTTTCAGTCCATAGCATGCCCGAACCCCAGGCTCACCCCCAAAATCATGGGCTATAGCACACCAATTTGGTCCGAAAATGCCCCGTTCGTGCTACAACCTCCCTGGCATGCCTCGATCAATTTTCAACCCACAGCACGCTCGAAACCTGGGCCCAACCCCTAAATCATTGCTATAGCACATCAATTTGGACCAAGAATGCTCCGTTCACACCGGTTTTCCCGTTTGTCCACCCAAATGGCCATGAAAAATTAAACAAACTTTATTGGGATGATCCTCAACCTCCCTGGCATATCCTGGTCGGTTTTCAGCCCTCGGCACATTCGTACCCGAGCCCAACCTCAAAACTGTGGGCCATAGCACCCCGAGTTAGCACAAAAAATACCCCATTCTCGCCGTTTCGCCCTTTTGTCACCCTAAATGGCTATAAAAAATTAAACGGACCATACTACAAAGATCCATAACCTCCCTGGGATGCCCCAATTAACTTTTGGCCCACAGCACGCTCGGACCCCTGGCCTATCTCCTAAATCGTGGGTATAACACATTCATTTGGCTTGAAAATACCCTGTTCACGCTGTTTCTCCCGTTTGTCCACCCAAATGGCTATAAAAAATTAAATGGACCACACTGGGATGATCCCCAACCTCCCTGGCATGCCTCAGTCGATTTTTGGCCCACAGCAAACACTAACCCCGGGTCCACCCCCAAAATCGTGGGCTATAGCACACTGGGATGATTCCCAACCTCCCTGGAATTCCCCGATCTAATTTTGGCCCACAATACTCCTAGACCCCGGGCACATCCCTTAAATCGTGGGCCATGGCACATCGATTTGGCCTGAAAATGCCCCGTTTGCGTCTTTTCACCCATTTGTCCATCCAACTAGCCACAAAAAATTAAACAAACCATACTGGGATGATCCCCAACCTCTCTGGCACACCCTGATCAATTTTCATCCCACAGAACGCCCGAACCCTCTCACCCCCAAAACTATGGGTTGTAGCACACCGATTTGTCCCGAAAATGCTCTGTTATAGCAGTTTCGCCCATTTGTCCACCCAAATAGTCACAAAAAATAAAATGAACCACATTGGGATGATCTCTAACCTCCCTGGCATGCCTCAATCAATTTTTAGACGACAACATTCCCGTACCCCGAGCCCACCCCTAAAACTGTGAGCTCAAGCACACCGATTAGGCCCAAAATGCCCCCATTTGCGCTATTTTGCCCGTTTGTGCACCCAAATGGCCACAACAAATTAAACGGACCATACTGGAATGATCCCCAATATCCTTGGCACACCTTGGTCAATTTTTTTCCGCAATACACTCGAACCTCGTACCTACCCCTGAAACCATGGGTTTTAGCACACTAATTTGGCCAGAAAATGCCCCGTTCATGCTGTTTCACTCGTTTGTACACCCAAATGGCCAAAAAAAATTAAACGAACGACAATAGGACGATCCCCAAACTTTCTGGCATTCCCCGGTCAATTTTTAACCCACAGCATGCTCGGACCCTAAGCCCACCCACAAAACTGTGGGCTATAGCACACCGATTTGGCCTAAAAATGCCCCGTTCTTGCCGTTTCATCCGTTTGTCCACCCAAATAGCCATGAAAGAAAAATGAACCATAATGGGATGATACCCAATTTCTGGCATAATCTGATTGATTTTCAGCCCATAGCACCCCCGAACTATGAGCCCACCCTGAAAACTGAGGTCTATAGTACACCAATTTGGCCTAAATATGCCCCATTCCCTCCGTTTTTCCTGTTTGTTGACACAAATAGCCACAAAAAATTAAATGGACCATACTGAGGTGATCTCCAAACTCCCTAGCACGCCTCATTCGATTTTCAGTCCATAACACGTCCGAACCTCATGCCCACCCCCAAAACCATGGGCAATAGCACACAGATTTAACCCAAAAATACCTCGCTCGCGCTATTTAACCCTTTTGTCCACCCCAAATGGCCACGAAAAATTTAACGGACCATACTGGAATGTTCCCTAAACTCTCTGGCATGCCCTAGTCGATTTTCAGCCCACAGCATGCCCGAAACCCTAACTCTGCCCCAAAACCGTGGGCTATAGCACACCAAATTAGCCCAAAAATACCCCATTCGTACCGTTTCACCCATTTGTCCGCCCAAATGGCCACAAAAAATTAAATGAACCACACTGGGATGATCCCCAACCTCCCTAGCATGCCCCTATTGATTTTTGTCCTACAGCATTCTCGGACCCTGGGCCCAGCCCCTAAACGTTGTGATATAGCACACTGATTTATCTCAAAAATACTCCGTTCGTGCTGTTTCGCCCATTTGTCCACCGAAATTGTCACAAAAAATTAAACGAACCACACTGGGATGATCCCCAACCTCCCTGGCATGCCTCAATCAATTTTCAATCCACAGAATTCCCAAAACCTGGGCCCACCCCCAAAATCATTGCTATAGCATACTGATTTGGACCGAAAATGCCCCGTTCCCGCCGTTTTGCCCATTTGTCCACCCAAATAGCCATGAAAAATTAAATCAACCTTAATGGGATGATCCTCGACCTCCATGGCATATCCTAGTCGGTTTTCGGCCCATGGCACATTCGGACCCGAGCCCACCCTCAAAACTGTGGGCTATAGCACACTGATTTAGCCCAAAAATACCCCGTTCTCGCCGTTTCACCCGTTTTTACCCTAAATGGCTACGAAAAATTAAACAGACCATACTGCAAAGATCCGCAACCTCCCAGTCATGCCTCAATTAATTTTTGGCCCACAGTATGCTCGGACCCCAGGCCCATCTCCTAAATTATGGGCTATAGCACATTCATTTGGCCTGAAAATGCCTTGTTCACGTAGTTTCTCCCGTTTGTCCACCCAAATGGCTACAAAAAATTAAACGGACCACACTGGGATGATCCTGAACCTCCCTGGCATGCCTCGGTCAATTTTCGGCCCACAGCACACACTAACCCCGAGCCCACCCCCAAAATCATGGGCTATAGCACACTGGGATGATTCCCAACCTCCCTGGAATTCCCCGATCTAATTTTGGCGTACAGGACTCCCAGAACCCGGACCCACCCCTAAAATCGTTGGCCATGGCACATCGATTCATCCGAAAAATGCCCCATTTGAATCTTTTCACCCGTTTGTGCACCCAAATAGCCACAAAAAATTAAACGAACTATACTGGGATGATCCCCAACCTCTCTGGCATACCCTGATCAATTTTCAGCCCATATCACGCCCGAAACCTGAGATAACCCCCAAAACTGTGGGTATTAGCACACCAATTTGGCCCAAAAATGCTCTATTATAGCTGTTTCGCCCGTTTGTCCACCCAAAAGGCCACGAAAAATAAAATGAACCACACTGGGGTGATCCCTAACCTCCCTGGCATGCCTCGGTCTATTTTTGGTGATAGAATGACTAGAACCCGAGCCCACCCCTAAAACCGTGAGCTCAAGCACACCGATTAGTCCCAAAAATATCCCATATGCGCTGTTTTGCCCGTTTGTGTTCCCAAATTGCTACAACAAATGAAACAGACCATACTGGGATGATTCCCAACATCCCTGGCACACCTCGATCAATTTTTAGACCACAATATGCTCGAACCTCGGACCCACCCCCAAAACCATGGGTTTTAGCACACTTATTTGACCCAAAAATGCCCCGTTCATGCCGTTTCACCCATTTGTCCATCCAAATGACCACGAAAAATTAAACAAACCACACTAGGACGATCCCCAAACTCCCAGGCATGCCCCAATCAATTTTCAGCCCACAGCACGCCCGGACCCTAGGCCACCCCCAAAATCGTGGGCTACAGCACACTGATTTAGCCCGAGAATGCCCTGTTCTTGCTGTTTCATCGGTTTGTCCACCCAAATATCCATGAAAGAAAAACGAACCATACTGGGATGATACCCAATTTCCCTGCCATGCCCCATATGATTTTTGGGCCACACCACCCCGAACTATGAGCCCACCCCAAAACCTGAGGGATGTAGCATACAAATTTAGCCCGAATATGCCCCATTCCCATCGTTTTGCCTGTTTGTCGACTCAAATGGCCATAAAAATTAAATGGACCATACTGGGGTGATCTCCAAACACCCTAGCACGCCTTGTTTGATTTTCAGTCCACAACACGTACGAACCCCGGGTCCACCCCCAAAACCGTGGGCAATAGCACACCGATTTGGCCAAAAAATGCCTCGCTTGCGCCATTTAGCCCGTTTGTCCACCCCAAATGGCCGCGAAAAGTTTAACGGACCATACTAGAATGTTCCCCAAACTCTCTGGCATGCCCTAGACGATTTTTAGCCCACAGCATGCCCGAAACCCCGGCTCTGCCCTAAAACCGTGGGCTATAGCTCACCAAATTGGCCCGAAAATGCCCCATTTGTACCGTTTCACCCGTTTGTCCACCCAAATGGCCACGAAAAATTAAACGAACCACACTAGGATGATCCCCAACCTCTCTAGCATGCCCCTATTAATTTTTGTCCCACAGCATTCCCGGACCCCGAGCCCACCCCCTATACATTAGGATATAGCACACCGATTTATCTCAAAAATACTTCCTTTGGGCCGTATTGCCTATTTGTCCACCCAAATTGTCAAAAAAAATTAAATGAACCATATTGGGATGATCCCCAACCTCCCTGGAATGCCTTCGTTAATTTTCAACCCATAGCACGCCTGAAACCTGGGCCCACCCCCGAAATCATTGCTATAGCACACCGATTTGGACCAAAAATGCACCGTTCGCGCTGTTTTGCTCGTTTGTCCACCCAAATGGCCATAAAAAATTAAATGAACCTTATTGGGATGATCCTCGACCTCCCTGGCATGTCTTGATAAGTTTTCGTCCCACGGTACATTCGGACCAGAGCCCACCCTCAAAACTGTGGGCTATAGATCACCGATTTGGCCCAAAAATACCCTTTTCTTGCCGTTTCGCCCGTTTGTCACCCTATATGGCTACGAAAAATTAAACCGACCATACTACAAAGATCCACAACCTACCTGGCATGCCCCAATTAATTTTTGTCCCACAGCACGCTCGGACCTCGGGCCCATCTCCTAAATCGTGGGCTATAGCACATTTATTTGGCCCGAAAATGCCCTGTTAACGCTGTTTCTCCCCTTTGTCCACCCAAATGGCTACAAAAATTTAAACGGACCACACTGAGATGTTGCTCAACCCCCCGGGCATGCCCCGATCAATGTTTAGCCCACAGCATGCCTGAACCCCTGGCCCAGCCCCCAAACCATGGGCTATAGCACATCAATTTGGCCTAAAAATGCCCTGGTCGCGCTGTTCAACTCGTTTGTCCAACCAAATGGCCACGAAAAATCAAATGAGTGATACTGGAACTATCCCCAACTTCCCTGGCACACCCCTATTTTATTTTATCCCACAACACGCCTGGACCCCGAGCCCATCCCCGAAACCGTGGGCTATAGCACACCATTTTGCCCTGAAAATACCCCATTCGCTCTGTTTCACCTGTTTGTCGACCCAAATGGCCACAAAAAATTAAACGGACCATACTGGGATGACCCCAAACCTCCATCGCATGCCTCGGTATATTTTTGAACCACATCTCACCCGGACCCTGGTCTCACCCCCAAAACCGTGGGATATAGCACACTGATTTGGCCTAAAAATGCCTCGTTCACGCTATTTCGCCCGTTTGTCTACCCAAATGGCCACGAAAAATTAAACGGACCACACTGGGATGATCCCTAGCCTCCCTGGCATGCCCTGGTCTATTTTTGACTGACAGTACGCCCGAACCCAGGTCCCACCCCCAAAATCGTGGGCTATAACACATAGATTTGGCTCGAAAATGCCCCATTCACCCTATTTTGCCCGTTTGTCCACCGAAATGGCCACGAAAAATCAAAAGAAGCACACTGGGATGATCCCCAACCTTTCTTGCATACCCCGATCGATTTTCTGCATACAACACACCCGTTCGGGCCGTTTCACCCGTTTGTCTACCCAAATTCCCATGAAAAATTAAATGAACTACCCTGGGATGATCCCACACCTTCTTGGCACACCCCGATCGATTTTTAGCTAACAACACGCTTGGACCCCAGGCCTACCCTTAAAATCGTGGGCTACAGCACACCGATTTGGTCCGAAGATGCCCTATTTGTACCGTTTCGCCTGTTTGCCTACCTAAGTGGCAACAAAAAATTAAACGGACCACACTGGGATGATCCCCAACCTCCCAAGCATACCCCAGTCAATTTTTTGTACACAACCCGCCCGGACCCGCTCCCAGCCCCAAAATCCTTAGCTATATCACACCGATTTGGTCCAAAAATGCCATGTTCGCACTGGTTTGCCTGTTTGATCCACAGCACGCCCGGGCTCAGGCCCACCCCCAAAACCGTAGGCTATAGCATAATTATTTGGCTTGAAAATACCCCGTTCGCGCTGGTTTGCTGGTTTGTTCACCCAAATATCCACGAAAAATTTAATGAACCACACTGGGACGATCCCCAACCTCCTTCGCATACCCCGATCAACTTTTGGCCCACAACACACTCCAATCCCGGGCCTACTCACAAAACCGTAGGCTGTCACACACTAATTTCGCCCGTAAAAGCCCCGTTCATGCCTTTTTGGCCATTTGTCCACCCAAATAGCCAAAAAAATTAAATGGACCATACTAGGACAAATCCAACCTCCCTCGCATGCCCCTATCGATTTTTGGCCCACAGCACACTCAGACGCCGTGCTCACCCCCAAAATCGTGGGCTATAGCACACTGATTTGGTTTGAAAAGGCCTGGTTTTCGCCGTTTCACCCGTTTGTCCATCCAAATGGCCAAGAAAATTTAAAAGGACCACAATGGGATAATCCCTAACTTTCCTGGCATATCCCGGTCAATTTTCAACCCATATAACGCAGGAACCCCGAGCCCACCCCCAAAACCATGGGCTATAGCACACCAATTTAGTCCAAAAATGCACTGTTCGTGTTGTTTTTTCTGTTTGTCCACCTAAATGGCCACAAAAAATTAAACGGACCATATTGGGATGATCCCCAACCTCCCTGGCACACTTCGGTCAATTTTTTGCCCATAAAATGGTCGGACCCCGAGCCCACCCCTAAAACCATGGGCTATAAACACCAATTTGGCTCGAAAATGCCTTGTTCACACCGTTTTTCCTGTTTAACCACCCAAATGGTCACAAAAAATTAAACGAACCACCCTGGGATGATCCCCAACCTCCCTATCACAGCACACTTTGACCCTGGACCTACCCCCAAAACCGTGGGCTATAGCACATCGATTTGGTCCAAAAATGCCCCGTTCATGCCGTTTCGCCCTTTTGTCCACCTAAGTAACAACAGAAAATTAAACGGACCATACTGGGATGATCCCCAACCACCCTAGTCTACCTCGATCAATTTTTGGCGCACAACCCACCCGAACCTCGGGGCCACCCCAAAAACCATTGGCTATAGCATACTGATTTGGTCCAAAAATGCCCCGTTCGCACTGTTTCACCTGTTTGTCCACCCAACTAGCCACAAAAAATTAAACGGATTATTCTGGGATGATCCTCAACCTCTTTGGAATGGTCTGATCAATTTTTGGCACATAGCGTGCAGAACCTCAAGCCCACCTCTAAAATCATGGGCTATAGCACACTGAATTGGCCCGAAAATACCTCGTTAGTGCTGTTTTACTTGTTTGACCACCAAAATAGCCATGCAAAATTAAACAGACCACACTAGGACGATCCCAACCTCCCTGGCACGCCCGGGTCAATTTTTAGCGCACAGCATGCCTGGACCCCGGGCCCACTCCCAAAATCGTAGGCTAAAGCACACTAATTTGGATCAAAAATGCCCAATTCGTACTGTTTCATCTTTTTGTCCACCCAAATGGCCATAAAAAATTAAAAAGACCACACTGGGACTATCCCCCACCTCCTTGGCATGCCTCGGTCAATTTTTATCCCACAGCACGCCCGAACACCGTGCCCACCACTGAAATCGTGGACTATATAGTATACTGATTTGACCTAAAAATGCCCCTTTCGTGTTGTTTCATTCGTTTGTCCACCTAAATGACAATAAAAAATTAAACATAACACATTGGGATGATCCAACCTCCCTGGAATGCCACGTTGATTTTCGGCCCACAACACAACCAAACCAAGGGCCCACCCTTGAAATTGTGGGCTATAACACACCAATTTGGCCCAAAAATGCCCTGTTGGCTCCATTTCGACCGTTTGTTCACCCAAATCCACGAAAAATTAAATGAACCACCCTAGACGATCCCTAACCACTCTGGCATGCACCAGTTAATTTTTTGCCCACACCATGCTCGGACCCTGGCCCACCCCAAAATCGTAGGCTATAGCACACTAATTTGGCCTGAAAATTCCCCGTTTGCGTCGTTTTCCCCGTTTGTCCACCCAAATGGCCACAAAAAATTAAAGGAACCAAATTGGGATGATCTCCATTCTCCCTGGCTTGCCTCGATTGATTTTCGGGTTGAGGCACGCTCGGACCCCATTCGTGCCTTTTCGCCCGTTTTGTCCACCCAAATTGCCATAATAAATTAAATGGATCACATCTCTCTCGCAGTCCCCGATCGATTTTCAACCTATATCATGCCTGAACCCCGGGGTCACCCATGAAACCGTGGGATATAGCACACCGATTTGGCCCAAAAATGCCCCGTTCGCACCATTTCGCTTGTTTCTCCACCCAAATGGACACGAAAATTAAACGGACCACACTGAGATGATCCCCAACCTCATTTGCATGACCTAGTCAATTTTCCACACACAGCATGCCCGGACCTCGGGCCTACCCCCAAAACCGTGAGATATAGCACACCAATTTGGCCCGAATACACCCCGTTTATCCACCTAAATGGCCACGAAATATTAAACGGAACACACTGAGATGATCCCCAATTTTCCTCGCACGCCCCGATCAATTTTTGACCTATAGCATGCTCGGACACCAGTCCCACCCCCGAAATTGTGGGCTATAGCACATCGACTTGGCCCAAAAATGCCCCATTCGCGCAGTTTTGCCAGTTTGTCCACCCAAATGGCCACGAAAAATTAAATGGACCATAATGGGACGATATTCAATCTCCCTAGATTGCCTGGATCAATTTTCGGCCCACAACACGCTCAGACCCCATTCGCACTGTTTCGCCCATTTATCCTGCAAAAAAGCCACAAAAAAATAAACGGACCACACTGGGATAATCCCAACATCCCTGGCATACCCCGATCAATTTTTATCCTACAGCATGCCCCGACCCCAGGCCACCCCCAAAATAGTGCGCTATAGCACACAAATTTGGTTTGAAAATATCCCATTCGAGTTGTTTCGCCTATTTGTCCACCCAAACAGCCACAAAAAATTGAACAGACCACACTGGGATGATACCCAACCCTCCTACCATGCCTCAATCAATTTTTGGCCCACAGCATGACCAGACCCCGGGTCCATCCCCAAAACTATAGGCTATAGCACACTGATTTAGATCGAAAATGCCCCGTTCACGCTATTTTGTCTGTTTGACCACCCAAATGGCCATGAAAAATTAAATGGACCATACTGGAATAATCCTCAAGCCCTTGGCAAGCCCCGGTTGATTTTTATCCCACAGCACGCCTGAACCTTGGAGCCCCCGCCTAAACAGTGCGCTATAGCACACTGATTTAGCCTAACAATACCCAGTTCGTGCCGTTTTGCCCATTTGTCCACCCAAATGGCCACGAAAATTAAACTGAACAGACTAGAATGAACTTAACCTTCCTGACATGCCCCCATCAGTTTTTGGCCCACAGCACGCCTGAACCCCAGGCCCACACCCTAAACCGTGGGCTGTAACACACTGATTTAGCTCAAAAATGTTTGGTTAGCGCCGTTTTACTTGTTTGTCCACACAAATAGCCATGAAAAATTAAATGGACTACACCGGGATAATTCTCAACCTCCCTGGCATGCCCTGGTGGATTTTTGGCCCACAGCTCGCCCGTACCCCTGGACCACCCCCGAAACCGTGGGCTATAGCATACCGATTTGGCCCTAAATTTCCCCGTCGTCCCGTTTCGCCCGTTTGTCCACCCAAATGGCCATGAAAAATTAAATGGAATATACTGGGATGATCCCCAACCTCTATGGCAGTCCTTGCTCAATTTTTGGCCCACGATATGCCTGAACCCCTGTCCCAACCCTAAAATTGTGGGCCATAGCACACTGATTTAGCTTAAAAATGCCTCGTTCGTGCCGTTTTGCCTATTTATCCACCCAAATGGCCACAAAAATTTGAGCGAACCACACTGGGATAATTCCCAACCTCCCTAGCATGCTCCGATCAATATTTGGCCTACAGCACGTCCGTACCCTAGGCCCGCCCCTAAAATCGTAGGCTATAGCACACCGATTTTGCCCAAAAATGCCTTATTTATGCTGTTTCACTTGTTTGTCCACCCAAATGGCCACAAAAATTTAACGAACCGTGCTGAGATGATCCTTAATCTCCCTGGCATGCCCCAGTTAATTTTTGACCTTTGATAAATCCAGACCCAAGACCCAGCCCCAGAACCGTGCGCTATAGCATGCCAATTTAGCTCGAAAATGCCTCGTTCACACTGTTTTGCCTGTTTTTCCACCTAAATGGCCACAAATAATAAAACGGACCACACTGAGATGATACCCAACCTCCCTGGCATGTCCCGATCAATTTTTAGACTACAACACACTCGAACTCAGGCCCACCCCCAAAACCGTGGGCTATAGCACACTGATTTGGCCTGAAAAGACTATGATGTTGATATCTTGTATCATCCAGGGAAAGCAAATATGGTAGCTGATTCACTAAGTCGTAAGGCTATGATAGCGTCTATAGAAATGAAAGGGATGATTAAAGATCTCTACCAACTAGCTAATTTGGGGGTTCTCCTTCTTGAAACTTCAGATGAGGGGCTTATTATGCGTAATGCAGCAGAATCTTCATTAGTAGCTGAAGTGAAAAAGAATTAATATGTAGATATAATTTTATTATAGCTTAAGGAGAATGTACAATGTGGTACGACTAAGGCATTCGAGCTTACGCGGGAAGGAGTACTTGAGTGCCAAAATTGATTATGTGTGCCTAATGTAGACAGGCTAAGAAAGAGGATTATGACAGAGGCACATTGTTCAAGGTATTCCATTCATCTAGGGTCAACTAAGATGTATCAAGATTTGAAAGAATTATATTGGTGGAGTGACATAAAGAAGAACATTGCAGAATTTATAACCGAATGTCCAAATTGTCAAAGAGTTAAAGTAGAGCACCAGAAGCCCGGGGGTTATATCCAATGCATAGATCTTCTAATCTGGAAGTGGGACATGATCAACATGGATTTTGTCGCTGGTTTGCCTTGTACATTTTGAAAGTCTGATTCCATATGGGTGATAGTTGATAGGCTTACCAAATCTGCACACTTCCTGCCAGTAAAGACCACTTACACAGTTGAAGAGTATGCAAAATTGTACATTAAAGAGATAGTTCGACTACACGGAGTGCCAATCTCTATTATATCAGATCGGGGAGCCCAATTTATTGCAAAGTTTTGGAAGTCTTTTCAAAGAAATTTGGAAATACAAGTGAATCTGAGTACAACTTTTCACCCTCAAACAGATGGACAAGCAAAACGTACCATTCAAACACTTAAAGATATGCTACGAGCTTGTGTATTAGACTTTAAGGGTAGCTGGGATGATTATTTGCCTCTTATCGAGTTTTCCTACAATAATAGCTATCATTCAAGTATCAAAATGGCACCATATGAAGCTTTGTATGGAAGAAAGTGTAGATCACCAATTGGACGATTTAAAGTGGGTAAAACTACCTTGTTCGGACCAGATCTTGTTTATCAAGCTATGGAAAAGGTTAAAGTAATTCAACAGTGGTTGGAAACAGCCCAAAGCCGACCCAAGTCATATGCAGATATTAGAAGAAGAGGGCTAGAGTTTTCTATCGGTGATTGGGTATTCTTGAAGGTATCACCAATGAAAGGGGTGTTGAGATTTGGTAAGAAAGGGAAACTAAGTCCACATTATATAGGCCCATATAAGATTATTCGGAGGTTTTTCCAAGTCGCATATGAGTTAGAGCTACCCCAAGAGCTCTCAGCAGTACATCTGGTATTTCATGTCTCAATGCTTCGAAAGTGCATCGGAGATCCATCACATATCACTTCTACTGAAGACGTACAAGTTACGGAAGATCTCACCTATGAGGAAATACCTATTGCCATTCTAGATCAACAAGTTAAGAAGATAAGGAATAAATAAATAGCATCTGTAAAAGTTCTTTGGAGAAACTAGCATGTGGAGGAGATCACATGGGAAGCTGAGGAAGCAATGAAATCCAAATACCCTCATCTATTCAAATACGAAGAGAAAGTCCAAGATGCTGAATTAGAGCAATAACAAGTAAGCGTTTATATATATATATATATATATATATAATTATTGTGTGATGATAGTAATATTAACCTTAGGCTTGAACTTGTTTCGGTTGGACAATTATGCTAACATTCGAGGACGAATGTTCTAAAGGGGGGAAGGATGTAGCACCCCATATTTTTGTGTGTACTTGTTCTATTTATATGGAACTTGATATATATCTGTGGTGTAGATGGAGTTCTAAATACTTCCCATGTGTTTTAATGTGACCCAGTATATACAAATTTTAAGTTAGATTAAAGAGTTAAGAACTAAAAATTGAGTATTTTGTTAAGGTGCTTTCTTGACTTACTTAAGCTAGTAGGTGGATCACTTACTTGAGCTATTTGGACCAAGTTAATGGGATCAAGACCATGTATCAGATTAGGCCTTATATTAATGTGCTCATTTGAGCCCAAATTAAGTAAAAGAGAAAGAACATGGAGAAAAGAGGCCCAAAACTCAAATCTGACAAATACCAAGTTAAAGAGAAGAAAAGGAGGAAAAATTGGTAGCTAAGGACCAATATTTTTTTATCCACAAAGGCTCAATATATTGGGCAAGTGTATACATCAATTAATTGACAAAATATGGCCCAAAAGTAGTCAATAATTTCGTCCAAGAGCAGCTCCTATTTATGGATTGAAATCAGCAATTTTTCTCATTTTAACTTAGACAAAATTTCTAGCTTTCTAGGTTTTTCTCTCTTGTTCTCTCTTGTCTATGAAACAACCCTATAATTCCGCAAGGGTTCTTGGTATTGACCTTCCTTCCAATCTAAAGGTAAGTGAACAATTAATGAGCTTGTACCATGGAAACTATGTGTTCTTTAAGATTAATTTCCGGACAGCCCTCTCTATAAGTTTGGGCAGTCCATTGTTCTTATTTATTAAGGGATTTCTCTTTTCTCTTTTGATGTATGTGTGAAGATATTAAGATATTGAGGAAATACACATTAAGACACTAAACTACCAAGGAAATAAAGGTATGGTTGCTGTTCACTTTTGTCCTTTTTCCATATACATGTGTTGAAAGGGGATTGCACATATTGGGTTGCTATTAAAGGGCGATTGGGTGTTGTTGCGGACTGTTTTGTGTGTTTGTGTTGTGGGATGCCCGGTTCCTATTGGTAAAATGTGTGATTAGTTTGTATTGAATCATAAAAGATGGATATGGTGATACACTACTGAATTTATGATTGTGTATGTCTATTGCTCATTTCGTTTTGTGTGTGTTAATTGGAAGGTGAAATGAAGCCGAGGTTGTGTCGGGGGATATTATATGAATATGTATAGTATGTGGCTGTAATTGGAGTATAAGAGGGTTAAATTGAAACCCTTTGTTGATAAATTAAGGGCTTACTTCCCGGCCACTAGTTGGTGAAGTTAAATAGCCAAAATGTGATGTTTGGTTGCTAATATTAGTTTGCCATATATTTCATTGTAGATAAGTAATCTAAAAGTGCGGGAAGTTGAGTTGGGCTGGTATTGGAGTTTTACAAAAAGGTATGTAAGGCATACTCTATTTTGCACTCTTGGCGTGAAAACGGATACTTGTTCCATCGACTAAGCTTCCAAGGTCATCCAAAAACACGTGCTACATAATAGCACCTATGATATCCCATGTTACTAATGAACTTATTCCCACTCTCTAATGTGTTAAACCACCTCGATACATGCTTTATACCTATCCTACATGCCTATTTTCACTAGTAAATTTCAGAATTTCTCCGGTTACTCAAATAAGACTCATGTGTTATTTTTAGCTCCTAAACACTTTATTAGTGTGCCAACAACTCCTTACTTCATTGTTATTGCATTGATTGTCTATTTACATGTCTCTTATTGATAGATAATTGTTTCAAGGTACCATAAGGTTATGACCACCGAAGTAACAATCTCAAAAGGCTAATTAAACTAAGAAATGGAAATCTATAAAATGGGTGGCAGCTCAGGGGCATAAGCCTAGCATGGGCCGATCCTGATACTTTATATGTAGGTGGCAGCTCAGGGGCATAATCCTAGCATGGGCCGATCCTGATTTATTATTTACCACTGATCAGCTGGTCATTTGTATCATATGGATTACAAAGATAATGAAGTAAGAAAGTAAAAGGAAGAAAAAAATGTAATGTACCCTGTTCCACAAGTAAATGTAAAGCTGGTCTACTAGCATTATTCTTACACTTGTTCCATATTTTTACTGAGCCTTTATGTCATGTATTGTTACTTTTCCTCCTTTCATACTCAGTATATTTTTTTCGTACTGACTCCCCTTATGGGGGGACTTATATTTCATGCTACAGGCATAGGTGCTTCGGCAAACACGCCTCTTCAGTAGGAGCCCAGGATATCCATCTGCTATTGGTGAGCTCTAGTTTGCTTTGGGGCTTTCCGAGTCGGTTCCATATATTTTTGGTATTGTATAAACGTTAATAGTATGGCGGGGGGTTATCCCGACCTTAGCTAAATTTTGTGTATCGTCTAGAGGCTTTGTAGACCAATGTAAAGTTAAGTATGGTAGTGTGTTATCTTGTAGATGTTATGGCCCCAACGGCCAAGTCTATTATGTATATATTTTTAGGGCTTGTCGTTTATATTTTTTTTCATTAAGGCATTATATCCGTATATGGCAAAACCTATGCCTATTATAGTTGCATGGATGTGAATGCCAAGGTTATAAGTTGGTTCTCTCGGGCCTTCACGGCTACGGGTGCCTGTCTGCCCCAATAGGATTTTAGACATAACAAGCACGCCCGAACCCTGGGCCCTCCCCCAAAACCGTTGTCTATAGCACACCGATTTGTCCCAAAAATGCACCATTCGCATCTTTTCACCCGTTTGTCCATCTAAATGGCTATGAAATATTAAATGGACCATACGGTGACGATCCCCAACCATACTGGCACAACCTTATTCATTTTTCGGCCCACAGCACATACGGACCGCGTGCCCACCCACAAAATTGTGGGCTATAGCACACCAATTGGGCCAAAAATGTCCCGTTTTGCCTGTTTGTCTACCCAAATAGCCACAAAAAATTAAATAGAGCACACTGGGATGATCCATAACCTCCCTGGCATACCCTGGTCGATTTTCGGCTCACAGCACACCCGAACCCCAGGCTCACCCCCGAAATTGTGGGCTATAGCACACCGATTTGGACAAAAAATAACCCGTTCATGTCGTTATGACCGTTTGTCAAACCCAAATGGCCACGAAAAATTAAATGGACCACACTGGGATAATCCCCAACCTCCCTGGCACACTCTAATCAATTTTTGGCCCATAGAATGCCCGAACCCCGGGCCCACCCCCATAAACGTGGGAAATAGCACACCAATTTAGCCCAAAAATGCCCCGTTCGCTCTGTTTCACTCGTTTGTACACCCAAATGGCCACCAAAAAATAAACGGACCATACTAGTATGATCCCCAACCTCCCTGGCATGCCCCAGTTAATTTTTGACCCACAACATGCCCGGACCCTGGGCCCACCCCTGAAATCATGGGCTATAGCACACCGATTTAGCCCAAAAATACCCCGTTCGTGCCGTTTAGCCAGTTTGTCCACCCAAATGACCATGAAAAATTAAACGGACCATACTGGGATGATCCCTAACCTCTCTGGTATGCTTTAATTGATTTTAATCCCACATAATGCCCGAACCCCAGGCCCACCTCTAAAATCTTGGGCTATAACACATCGATTTGGCCTGAGAAAGCCCCGTTCGTGCCTTTTCACCCTTTTGTCCACCCAAATAGCCACAAACAAATTAAACGGACCACACTGGGATGATCCCTAACCTACCTGTTATGCCCTAGTTGATTTTCCGCCCAAAGCACGCTCGAACGCCGGGCTCACCCCAGAAACCGTGGGCTATAGCACACCAATTTGGCCCAAAAATGCCCAGCTCATGCCGTTTCGCCCGTTTGTCCACCCAAATAGCCACCAAAAATGAAACAGACCACACTGGAATGATCTCATACCTCCCAGGCATGCCCCGGTAAATTTTTGGCACACAGAACGCCTGGAACCTAGGTGTACCCCAAAAACCGTGGGATATAGCACACCGATTTGACCCGAAAATGCCCTGTTTCCACTGTTTAGCCCCTTTATCCACCCAAATGGCCATAAAAAATTAAATGGACCACTCTGGGATGATCCTCAACCTCCCTGTCATGCCTCGGTCAATTTTCAGCTCACAGCACGCCAGGACCCTGGGCCTACTCCCAAAATCGTGGGCTATAGCACACTGATTTGGCCTAAAAATTCTCCGTTCGCACCGTTTCGCCCATTTATCAACCCAAATAGCAATGAAAAATTAAATAGACTTTGCTAGAATGATCCCAACCTCTCTGGTATACCCTAGTCAATTTTCGGCCCACAGCACGCCAGAACCCCAAGCCCACACCCAAATGGCGATAAAAAATGAAACAGACAACACTTGGACAATCTCCAACCTTCCTGTCATGCCCGAGTCAATTTTCAGCCAACAGTACGCCCGTACCTCAGGCCCACCCCCAACACCGTGGGCTATAGCACACTGATTTGACCCGAAAATGCCCCATTCGCGCCGTTTTGCCCGTTTGTCCATCCTAAAGGCCACAAAAAATTAAATAGACCATACTGGGATGATCCACAACCGCCCTGGCACTCCCTGGTTGATTTTTAACGCACATCACTCCCGGAACCTGGGGCCACCCCTAAAACCATGGGTTATAGCAAACGAATTTGGCCCAAAAATGCTCCGTTCGCGTCGTTTCACCCATTTATCCACCAAAATAGCCACAAAAAATTAAATGAACCATACTGGGATGATGCCGAACCTCATTGGCATGCCCCGATCTATTTCTCGCCCGCAGCTGGCCCGGACCCCGAGCCCATCCTCAAAACCATGGGATATAGCACACTGATTTAGCCTAAAAATGCCTCGTTTCACCCATTTGTCCATCTAGGTGGCCACAAAAAATTAAATGCAGCACACTGGGATGATCCCCGACCTCCTTGGAAAGCCACGGTCAATTTTTGGCCACAGCAAGCCAGACCTCGAGCCCACACCCAAAACCGTGGGATATAGCACACCGATTTTGCCCAAAAATGCCCAGTTCGCGCCGTTTATCAACCAAAATGGCCACAAAAAATTAAGCGTACCACACTAGGATGATCCCCAACCTCCCTGGCATGCCTCGGTCGATTTGTCGCCCATAGCTTGCTCAAAACCCTGGCCCAACCCTGAAACCGTGGGCTATAGCATACTGATTTGGCCCGAAAATGCCCCATTCGCGCCGTTTTGCCCATTTGTCCACCCAAATGGCCATGAAAAATTAAACGAACCATACTTGGATGATAACCAACCTCCCTGGCATTCCCTGGTCGATTTTTGTCCCACATCACGCCCGACCCCCAGGTCCAACCCAAAAATCGTAGGCTATAGCACACCCATTTGGCCAGAAAATGCCCCATTCACCCCGTTTCGACCGTTTGTCCACCCAAATGGCCATTAAAAATTAAATGGACCTTACTGAAATGATTCCTAACCTCACTTGATATCCCCGATCAATTTTCAACCAACAGCACACCCGGACCCCGGGCCCAACCCCAAAACCATGGGCTAGAGTATATCGATTTGGCTCGATAATACTCCATTCGCGTCGTTTTGCCCGTTTGTCCACTTAAATAGACAGAAAAAATTAAATAAAATACACTGAGATGATCCCCAAAACCCCTTGCATGCTCCGGTCAATTTTTGGCACACAGCACACCCGAAACCCGAGCCCACCCCCAAAATTATGAGCTATGGCACACCGGTTTTTCCCAAAAATTCCCCGTTCACACCGTTTTGCTCGCTCGTCCACCCAACTGGCCACGAAAAATTAAATGGACCACACTGGGTTGATCCCAAACCTCCATAGCATACCCCGACTGATTTTTAGCCCACAGCATGCTCAGACCTCGGGCCCCACCCCCAAACCAATGGGTTATAGAACACCGATTTGGCCCTAAAATGCCTTGTTCACACCGTTTCAACCGTTAGTCTGCCCTTATGGTCATGAAAAATTAAACATACCATACTGGGATATCCCCAACCTCCCTAGCATATCACGGTCAGTTTTAGGCCCATAGCACGCCCGGACCCTGGTCCCACCCTCAAAACTGCGGGTTATAGCACTCCGATTTGGCGTCAAAACACCCCATCCGTGCCATTTTGCCCGTTTGTACACCCAAATGGCCACGAAAAATTAAACGGACCACATTGGGACGATCCCCAACCTACCTGGCAAGTCCCGATCAATTTTTGACCCGCAGCAGGTCTGAACCCCAGGGCCACCCCAAAAACCTCGGGCTATAGACCATTGATTTTGCCCGAATATGCCCCATTTTCGCTGTTTCGTCCGTTTATCCACCCAAATGGCCACAAAAAATTAAACGGACCACACTGGGACGATCCCAATCTCCCTGATATGCCTCAGTCAATTTTTGGCACACAGCACACTCGGATCCCGAGCACACCCCCTAAACCGTGGGCTATAGCACACCAATTTGGCCTAAAAATGCCCCGTTTCGCCCGTTTGTCAATTCAAATGCAACAAAAATTAAACGGACCACACTGGGATGATCCCCAAACTCCCTGGTATACCCTGGTCAATATTTGACCAACGACACGTCCAGACCCCGAGCCCACCCCCAAAACCGCGGGTTATAGAACATCGATTAGGCCCAAAAATGCCCCGTTCCTGCCATTTAACTCGTTTGTCTACCCAGATGGCCTCAAAAAATTTAAAAGAACCATATTGGGATGATCCTTAACCTCTTCGGCATGGACCGATCGATTTTTGGCCCACATCACACTCGGACCCCGAGCCCACCCCCAAAATTGTTGCTATAGCACGCCGATTTGGCCCGAAAATGCCCCATTTTGCCCGTTTGCCAACCCAAATGGCTACGAAAAATTAAAATGAGCATACTGGGATGATCCCCAACCTCCTTGGCGTGCCTTGATTAATTTTAGGCCACCAGCATGCTCGTACCCCAGGCCCACCCCCAAAACCGTGGGTTATATAAAACACAGATTTGGTCCAAAAAATATTTCGTTTACGCCCTTTCGCCTATTTGTCCACCCAAATGGCCACAAAAAATTAAACGGACCGCACTGGAATGATCCCCAACCTCCCTGGCATGCTCCAATCAATTTTTAGCCCACAGCTCGCCCGAACCCCAGGTCCATCCTCAAAACCGTGGGCTCTTGCACACCGATTTGGCCCGTAAATTCCCCATTCATGTTGTTTCGCCCGTTTGTCCACCCAAATGGCCACAAAAAATTTAATGGACCATATTGGGACTATCCCCAACCTCACTGGTATTCCTCAGTCGATTTTTGGCCCATAGCCCTCCCGGACCCCGAGCTCACCCCCAAGACCATGGGCTATAGTACACCGATTTGGCTTGACAATGCCCGGTTTGTGCTGTTTTTCCCGTTTGTCCATCCAAATGGTCATGAAAAATTAAACGGACCATACTGGGATGATCCCCAACCTCACTGTCATGCCTCGATCAATTTTTGGCCCACAACACGCCCAAACCTTGGCCCACCCCAAAACCGTAGGCTATAACACACCAATTTGGCCCGAAAATGCCCCGTTTTGCCCGTTTGTCCACCTCAATGGGCATAAAAAATTAAACGGACCACACTGGGATGATCTCCAACCTCTCTGGGTTTCCTCGATCAATTTTTGTCCCACAGCATGCTCGGACATCGGGCCCACCCCTAAAACCATGGGCTATAGCATATCGATTTGTCCTCAAAATACCCTGTTCATGCCGTTTTGCCCGTTTGTCCACCCAAATTGCCACAAAAAATTAAATTGATCATACTGGAACAATCCCCAACCTCTATGGCACACCTCGATGGATATATATCCCACAGCACGACCGGACCCACCCAGGCCCACACCCAAAATCCTGGGCTATAGCTCACAGATTTGGCTCGAAAATGCCTCATTCAAGCCATTTCGCCCGTTTGTCCTCCCTTATAGCCACAAAAAATTACAAGAATCATACTGGGATGATCTCCAACCACCTAGGCATGCCCTGGTCAATTTTTGACCAACAGCACACCCGAAGCACGGGCTCACCCTAAAAAGCAGGGGCTTTAGCATATCGATTACACCCAAAAACTCCCCGGTCATGCTGTTTTGCACGTTTGTCTACCCAAATGGAAAAGAAAAATTAAACAGATCATACTGGGATGATCCGCTACCTCCTGGGCATGCCACGATCGATTTTTAACCCACAACACGCCCGGACCCCATGTCCACCCCAAAAATCGTGGGCTATAGCACACTAATTTGGCCCAAAATGCCTCATTCGCACTGTTTCCCCCGTTTGTAAACCCAAATGGCTACAAAATATTAAATGGACCACACTGGGACAATCCCCAACCTCCCTGACACGCCCCAATCAATTATTGGCCACTAGCACGCCTAGACCTCGGGCCCACCCTCAAAACCGTGGGTTATTGCACACTAATTTGGCCCAAAAATTAAACGAATAACACTGAAATGATTCCCAAGCTCCCTAAAACTTATCGATCAATTTTTGGTCCACAACACATTCGTACCCCGGGCCCACCCCTAAAACCATGACTATAGCACACCGATTTAGCCCTAAAATGCCTCGTTCGTGCCGTTTCACCTATTTGTCAACCCAAATTGCCATAAAAAAGTAAACTGACTACACTGGGATGATCCTTAACCCCCATGACATGCTTCGATCAATTTTTGGTCTACAGCACTCATAGAACCCGAGCCCACCCCGAAATTATAGGCTATAGCACATCAATTTGGCCCGAAAATGCCCCATTCACACCGTTTCTCCCGTTTGTCGACCCAAATGGCCACGAAAAATTAAACAGGCCAAACTGGGATGATCCTAACACTCCTTGGCATGCCCCGAAAGATTTTCAGCCCATACCACGCTCAGACCCAGGGCCCCACCCCTAAAATCGTAGGTATAGAACAACGATTTTCCCCTAAAATGCATCGTTCACGCCCTTCTGCTCGTTTGTCTACCTAAATGGCCATGAAAAATTAAATGAACTATACTGGAATGATACCCAACCTCCTTGGCATGCCTCGATCATTTTAGGCCCACAGCACGCCCATACCCTGGGCCCACCCTCAAAATCGTGGGCTATAGCGCACCGATTTAGCCTGAAAATGCCCCGTCCGTGCCGTTTTGCTCGTTTGTACACCCAAATGGCCACGAAAAATTAAATAAACCACACTGGGATGATCCCCAACCTCCCTGGCATGTCTCAGTCAATTTTTTTACCCACAGCACGTCCAACCCCGAGGCCACCCCCAAAACCTTGGGCTATAGCACACTAATTTAGCCCGAAAATGCCTTCGTGCGGTTTATCCAGTTTATCTACCCAAATGGCCATGAAAAATTAAACGGACCATACTGGGATGATCCCCAACCTCCTGACATTCCTATATTGATTTTGGTGCATAGCATGCCTGAATACCGGGCCCACACCCGAAACCATGGGCTATAGCACATCAAGTTGGCCCAAAAATGCCCCATTCGCCCGTTTTGCCCGTTTTTCAATTCAAATGCCCCAAAAATTAAATAGACCATACTGGGATGATTCCCAACCTCCCTGGCATAACTCGGTCAATTTTTGTCCCACGATATGTCCAGACCCCGAACACCGATTTGGCCCAAAAATGTCCCGTTCGAGTCGTTTCACTCGTTTGTCCACCCAAATAGCCTCAGAAAATTAAACTAACCATATTGTGATGATCGCCAAACTCCCTGGCACGCCCCAATCAATTTTTGACTGACAGAAAACCCAGAACCCAGTCCCACCCATGAAATCATAGGCTATAGCACACCGATTTGGCCTGAAAATGCCCCGTTTGCGCCGTTTCACCCGTTTGTCCAAGCAAAAGGCTACAAAAAATTAAACGGACCATACCGGGATAACCCTAATCTCACTGGTATGCCCCAATGGTTTTTAGGCCCACAGCACACTGATAACGCTCAATCTACAGCTCTCGTAGGAGTGTAAAGCGGTCGTTAGCAAATATAGAACCCAACCTGGGTTGGGTGTCGATCCCACAGGGAATAGCTTGGCCAACAAGTAAGTAAAATTACTAAACTTTTGGTGCAAGTCTCGTAAGAAGGGGGGATTGTAATGTGTAACAAAAACAATAAAGTAAAAGCTGAAAATAGCAAAGTAAAGAGAGAGATTGTTACGTGAGTTGTAAACAATGAGAATTGAAGCGTTGGGGTTATGTCCACCTTCTGAGGTATACGTCTCTATCGGCTATGAGTGTGTAGAGTCTTGACATGCAATTGCTTATAGAGAATTGTAGTCGATGGTAAATCCAAGCGTCTCTCGACCTGAACAAGGACTATTTCACTTTAACTCTCTCGAGCTTAAAGCGTGTCTAACGGTACGAATTCTCCAAGAGGTTAGTCCAGTTACGGCACTAGCTTTTTAATAGGAAAGGGTGTCCTACTACCTTGACATTATCTCTTTTCCAGACAAATAACCTTTCTCTCGAACAAGTTAAATGTTAGACTGGCGTTATTCTATGCGTCTGCAGCCACAAGAATTTGCATTAAGATGAAGAGAATAATGATATAAGCAATATACGTGTCTCGAACTCACAAACTCACAGCAATAGATAGTATCTCATTCGGCTTCCATAACCCCAACAGAGAAGTTTAGTTACCCATGAGTGCGAAGGAGATCACGATTTGCATTGTTATTGTTAAGTAATGGCGTGTGGACTAGGTGATAGGCGTGTGGCGTGATTCCTTAGCAAGTAACGATTCTCTTGTTGTGGAATTTAAGAATAGAATTAATGGAAAGATTAGAAGAGTTGTAATTGAGAAGTAGAATGTGTCTCTCCACTAAGGGAGAACTTGCCTCTCCGCTAAGGGAGGACTTAATTAAAAATCTCTAGCATGATAGGGTATTTATAATACTCCTATCCTACTCCTACTATGCTAATAAAATAAATAACCAAATCCTTCTAAACTAAGGAAATACTTAACCCATTTGTACTAGGTTAATGTAACATTCTCCTAATCCAAATAAACTAATGAAATACATAACCCAATTGTACTAGGTTAATGTACTTTTGTCAAAATCCAGCTTTGTGTCTGTAAGTCCCCAAAGTATTCAGAAATGCTGTTTTAGCCCGGGACAGATTTTCCATGCAGCAGTTTTGGTCCTTGGGCGTGTAGACTTTCTTCCCTTCCTTTGTGAGCTTTCTTTTGCATCAAGTAAGCCATAAAATGCTATATTTTGCATCATTTATACCTGAAACTTTACTAATCATGTTCGTTAGCTCATTTATAGGAAAAAGGACTAAAAGTGCATGAAATATATAATTTGTTCTCAAAACTAGGCTAAAATATGGGCAAAATATATTGATATAGGTACGTAATTTCGCCTATAATCAACACCCCACACTTGCAGCTTTGTTCGTCCTCGAACAACATATCATGTCCTTCTAAACATCAAATTAGGGTTTTTACAACAACAACACAAAACATTCTTCAAGACAAGCACAACAATTATCAACAAAGAGTAGCTTTTCGATTATTAGTAGAAACAGTTTAGCCTCTAGCATAGACTCGTGATGGTGGTCAACTCGCATGCAAAAGTTAAGGCACAAGGAATCATATACAACTATCCAAAACTCATCAACCATGTGTGTCTCACAATATATTACCCATAATCACTCACAAGTATAGCATATTTTTCAAACATGGGTATCAAAATATCCTTGCTCTCTCACTCACAAAGAATTCATATGTAGCAACTGATGACCATAGGCTTGCCCTTAGTGTACTACTCCACTAAATGTCAAAATGTTAAGATTAGGATCAAGTAGGTCTTTTGATGGTTGTAATGTAGGCTAAGAGACGGGTAGGACTATTTTGGCCAGGAATAGTGACTAAGCTCCTAAGCGCTTTAATACATCACATTGTATCATTGACACTTTTTTCTTTCAACCTTTCTTCTTTTTTATTCTTCCACCCTTGTTCTCATCTTTTGTTTTTCAATTTTAAGCACAACTCACTTTTCAACTTTCTTTTCCTTTTTCTTTTCACAACATACCTCTTATGATAGCACTTTCTTTTTCATAACACATTCAAGCACCATTACAATTTAAAGCATCATACTCACCCAATTTCCTCTTATGTTGTCACATGACTTTTTCACTTTAAAGCACTTAGGAATTTGGATCAAATTACGGTCTTGAAAAAAATGGATTAGGCTTACATACAAGGTTGTCAAAGAAATAGGCTAAAGGCTCAAAAGGGTTTAACTAGGGATGATGTCCATGGGTAGGTAAAACTGAAGGTAAACAAATATAGGTTGCCAAAGAAATGCTTAAATCATATCCTAAACTTACACTCCTTATTTTCGCTTTGCATACATACCAGGCAAGTTCTAGCATCAGCCACAAACATAGAAGATACTATTAATCTCACACACACAAGGCACATGGTCGACTTTATTGGAGGTAATATAGACTCTTGACCCAACAAGTGAAGGAATTGAACCACACAATATCACATAATGAGTCACAACTGGAGCCTAAACGTCTCAATAGTCACAATTGTAGCACATAATCTTGTTATAATCTCATGCTGCCTGTCAAAATAATTTCATGCGAAGCTATAAAAAATTTTAACTACTAAAAAAACAAAACGAAACAAAACGAAACAAAAATGAAACAAAAGCAAACAAACATAGATGCGAATAGAGAAGTATAGCATGCAATACCACCACCCCACACTTAGTCGGGACACTGTCCTCAGTGGAAAATAAATACGAGGAACCTGGTTGGTCGGACTTATCCTCTATGTTTGGGGTCATACCCCTTGCATTGGAATCATCAACAGAGTCGTCATCCTTAGAAGTTCCTCATAAGTATCCCACTTAATTCCAAGCGTGAGTCAAGGTGTTTGTATCGAGGAGGGTTCTCCTTGCTCCTTGCGGCCTCTTTTCTTGCCCTTTTGGGAAGTGGTAGCCTTCTCCTTGCCTTGTCTCTCTATAGGTGTCATTGTACCTGAGACTTGAAATAGTGTTAGTGGTAGCACAATCTCAATGGATACAATCTATAAACAGACAGTAGGGGTACCACCCCACACATAGGTTGTTGGCACCAACTAGTGAGGTGAAAGTGATCGATTACTCAGAATTCATCGACATATGTTTTAGGATTGTATTCCGACAAGAAAATCAGCAATGCATTACTTACTTGCAGCCATTGGACTACTTTCATGGTAGCTATAGCAACACTACTACATAGGGGTTACCATATGGAATAGTTATTCTTACAACAATCACAACCTCTTATGTCGGTAGGCACTATAAGTCTTATCCCGATGGCCGGGATAGTCTAACATGTAAGTATCCAAACAACAATCTTAATCACTATTCATAGCCATAGTAATTTCGTAAATACCATAACAATGCTATTAAAACCAATTTCAAGTCGGAAACAAGTCAAGATTTTCCTACGTACATGTTCACTCACATGATTTTGTATCAACAATCCAAACACATGAACATCACCAACAATCTTATACTATTTAGCAATTCATAATAGACATAGCAACGTAGTACTTACGAGAAATAAATGAAGAATAAGAGAGTACTTACTTGCTTGAAGCATGTGGAGATGGTTTTGTGAATTGGAAGAGCAAAAGAAGAAGATTTTGAGAGGATTTGGATGTATATGCGGCGCCCTTAGGTCAATTTTTAGTGTGGTTGTGTTGTAAAACTAAGTCCCCTTTATATAGGAAGAGTATGGGTCGGGTTATGACCCATTTACAATCGGTTTTGGAGACAAAATTCCCACATATGCGGCGCATAATGCTTAGCATAGACATGACATATGCGGCGCATTGTCTATGGCATAATGGGACATATGCGCCGCATAGTCTATGGCATTTGTAGACATATGCGCCGCATAGTCTATGGCATATGAGATACTGAGACCAAATGCCATAGCATAGGCAGCGCATAGTCAAAAGCATACCTAGGAATAGGCGGCGCATAGTGTATAGCACACTAGATTCCGAGACCTTAGGCTATAGGATAGGTAGTGCATCGTTCTTGGCCTAGTTTTACCAAGGCCTAGCCTTTATCGATGCCTATTTTGGCGTGAGAAATGCTCAATCCATAGCCTTATGCATCACCATTCCTAACTTACCAAATTTACCATACAATGCGTCCAAATCGTCAATTGAAATCAATCTCCTCGTTGAATACTTCTTGCACCTATTTTTGCTCAAAACCAAACGAAAACGATTAGTACGATGGGTTGCCTCCCACCTAGCGCCTTAGTTTTGGTCGTGGCACGACTCTTATTTTTGGATTTTCATTTATCAAGAACAAAACAAGTACTAGAACAAAAGAAAAAACGATAAAACAATAAAACGATAAAACGATGGGTTGCCTCCCATCTAGCGCCTTATTTATTGTCGTGGCTCGACATAGTTACCTCGAGTACTCGGACTGCGTCGAGGTAAGTGATGGATCGTTTTCTGAAAGGATTTAGACGACAATGAGACTTACCTGTGGGCATGCGATCTTTTTCGAGATGGCTCTTACGTTTCTCCGGAGAGTCACCAATTATATCGTCAATAGTCCAACCCATAGCTCTCTTGTATCTCCTCAGAGCAGAGATGAGAGCTTCTATGTGCTGTTCACTTAAATCATCTGCTCTCTCCGAAAGTATATTTCTACTTTTCAAGAACACATACCTTAGGTAATCGGGGAGCTCTTGCGTTTCTAGCATTGGTGGCTCGTCAATGGGAGTCTTCGCTGTTGGTTGATTCTTGAGATCACATTTCGGTTGCTTAGGAGTATACGGCTCTGTTTCTGTTAGATCACCCATAAGTTCTTCATTGTCCTCATGCTCAACATTTAGTGGCACAGCAGACAATGGCTCAACAGTAGGTTGTTTCTCTATAGATAATGCTTTCGTATCCTCATGATGAACATATAACTCATTTATATCGCTGGGCTGCTTCATTGTTTTGCATATATCAAACCGTACCACTTCGTCATTAATTCGAAACAAAAGCTCATTATCTTTCATGTCAATAAGCACACTTCCAGTTGCAAGGAAGGGACGTCCCAAGATGATGGGAACTTCAGAATCCTCCTTACAATCCAGAATAACGAAGTCTGCAGGAAAGATGAATGAAGAAACCTTCACCAACACATCATTCAAGATACCCACAGGTCGTTTTACCGACCTATCAGCCATCACGAGCCTCATATTGGTTGGTGTAGGGTCTCCCTACCCCAACTTTCTGTAGATAGATAGTGGCATCAAATTGATGCTAGCTCCCAAATCGCACAATGCCTTAGCAAAATCCAACGATCCAATTGTGCAAGGAATAGTGAAAGCTCCAGGATCTGCCTTCTTTTGAACTAGCGATCTTGTAGCGATTGCACTACAATGATGAACATTATCCGCCAAGTCATAACTTGCTGCCCGCTTCTTTGTCAAGAGATCCTTCATAAATTTCGCATACCCAGGCATTTGTTCAAGTGCCTCCACCAATGGAACATTAATGGTGAGCTGCTTTAACATATTCATGTATTTGCTGAACTTTGTGTCATCCGCCACCTTCTTCAATCTTTGGGGAAAAGGTGGTGGTGGGTATGGAAGTGTTCTCTCCACGGTTTTTTTCTCCTCTTGCTTCTGTTTTTCCACTTTTTCAGGCTGCACGTCACTAGGTGAAACGTCCCTGACGTTGGGAGTAGTTGTTGCGGCTTCTTCTCCTTTTGTAACGTCACTAGGTGTAATGTCCATGTCCGCAACTTCGTCAACCACTTGCTTGCCTTTTGCTGAAGTTTCCAGCACCTTACCACTTCTGGTAGTGATGGCCATGCATGACCCATCATTCTTTGGGTTTTGCACAGTATCGCTTGGTAAGGTGCCAGCCTTTCTTTGACTGAATGCTGCTGAAAGTTGGCTCAACTGCTGCTCTATTTGCTTGATAGAAGTGGAATGAGAATCAACTAGTTGCTTCATGGAGGACAAATCATCAATCACCTCCTTAACTCCCGCGCTCGTTGCTTCCACTCCTTTCAATAACTTAGCCATCATGTCTTCCATAGAATTAGATGTGGTGGTATCACGTTTACCAGGGGGAACGTACAAACCACTATTTTCATTATTTTTCTTCCAACTACCTTGATCTTTGCTTCCAGATTTATCATAATAGTTCCGACCTTGGTTTCCTTGGGCATTCCCACGGAAACCCCCCTGGTTGTTCAAGTAGTTGGCCTCCTCTTCAGAATCAGATTCGTCTCTTACTTTTAGCGCTACAGCTTTCACTTTTTCGGTCTTCCCTGATAATAAGTGCTTTGTCAGAAGATCCAATTGTGTTTTCATGTGCGCCATGTCTTGCTCACGTTCTTCTTCTCTTCCTCTTTGGTCTGCAGACATGCCAATAGATAAAGTGGGTCTTGCTACCTCAGAATCCCTGGTATGCCAAGCTCTACTTTGCTTTGTCATGCGATCTAGCATATTGCTTGCTTGACCAAAGGTGAGGTCCATGAAAGAACCTCCAGCTGCGTTGTCCACCACTGGTTTAGTTATTGAATTCAAGGCTCTATACAAGATCTCCATGAGGTGAACATTAGTCATGTGATGGTTTGGGCATCTCGCTAGCTTTGTCTTGAACCTCTCCCATGTTTCATGAAGGGCTTCAGAGGGAAGCTGACGAAAGTTGCTGATTTCATCTCTCAATTGAGCCCTTTTGGATGGCGGAAAGAATCTTTCTAGGAAAGCGTCTCTCAATTGCCTCCAATTTGTAATTGAATCAGGAGTCAGCCCATTCAACCATAGTGTTGCCTCCCCAGACAGAGACAATGGAAATAGGCGTAGTCGAATAGCATTTTGACCAACACCAGTATTGTCAAAGGACTTGCATGTAGAAATAAAGTTGATGAGATGTATATTCGGATCATCGCCTGCTAGTCCACCAAATAATCCCTTGAGTTGCAATAACTGAATCATGGTGCTTATGATGTTGAACTTGGCTCCGGGCGCTAATGGTGGTGGAATTATTGCTCCAGTGGCTCCGGCACCATCAAGATCATCATCATCATCGTCGAAAGTTGGTTGCAAAGGTTGGCGATCATACCTATACCGAGCTTGTCGACCTCTTCTGTTGGCAGGTGTTATAATTTCAGCATCACGCCTAGGGTTTAGTAACTCGTCATCACCCAAATCTTCATCGTCAGGATTTGTTGCTCGCCCAGGATTATCAATGTTTGGTTGTTGGACTTGAGCAGCGGCAAGAGCAGCTAATCTTGCTTGCTCGTGTTGAGCAGCCATCCTGTCGATTTCAGCTTGTGCTTCCATTCTTCCAATGCGTTGTGGTTCAGGATTGATAGGTAATAACGGTTGACCAGAACTTCTAGTATGGGGCATGCACTGAATAAAAACCTGCAGTAAACAAAAACAAAAACCAAAAGTAAAAGTACGAGAATCTTTGACCAAAGGGTCTAGTAATTATCACGAACTTGATTGACACTCGTATTCCCCGGCAACGGCGCCAATTTTTGATAACACTCAATCTACAGCTCTCGTAGGAGTGTAAAGCGGTCGTTAGCAAATATAGAACCCAACCTGGGTTGGGTGTCGATCCCACAGGGAATAGCTTGGCCAACAAGTAAGTAAAATTACTAAACTTTTGGTGCAAGTCTCGTAAGAAGGGGGGATTGTAATGTGTAACGAAAACAATAAAGTAAAAGCTGAAAATAGCAAAGTAAAGAGAGAGATTGTTACGTGAGTTGTAAACAATGAGAATTGAAGCGTTGGGGTTATGTCCACCTTCTGAGGTATACGTCTCTATCGTCTATGAGTGTGTAGAGTCTTGACATGCAATTGCTTATAGAGAATTGTAGTCGATGGTAAATCCAAGCGTCTCTCGACCTGAACAAGGACTATTTCACTTTAACTCTCTCGAGCTTAAAGCGTGTCTAACGGTACGAATTCTCCAAGAGGTTAGTCCAGTTACGGCACTAGCTTTTTAATAGGAAAGGGTGTCCTACTACCTTGACATTATCTCTTTTCCAGACAAATAACCTTTCTCTCGAACAAGTTAAATGTTAGACTGGCGTTATTCTATGCGTCTGCAGCCACAAGAATTTGCATTAAGATGAAGAGAATAATGATATAAGCAATATACGTGTCTCGAACTCACAAACTCACAGCAATAGATAGTATCTCATTCGGCTTCCATAACCCCAACAGAGAAGTTTAGTTACCCATGAGTGCGAAGGAGATCACGATTTGCATTGTTATTGTTGAGTAATGGCGTGTGGATTAGGTGATAGGCGTGTGGCGTGATTCCTTAGCAAGTAACGATTCTCTTGTTGTGGAATTTAAGAATAGAAATAATGGAAAGATTAGAAGAGTTGTAATTGAGAAGTAGAATGTGTCTCTCCACTAAGGGAGAACTTGCCTCTCCACTAAGAGAGGACTTAATTAAAAATCTCTAGCATGATAGGGTATTTATAATACTCCTATCCTACTCCTACTATGCTAATAAAATAAATAACCAAATCCTACTAAACTAAGGAAATACTTAACCCATTTGTACTAGGTTAATGTAACATTCTCCTAATCCAAATAAACTAATGAAATACATAACCCAATTGTACTAGGTTAATGTATCTTTGTCAAAATCCAGCTTTGTGTCTGTAAGTCCCCAAAGTCTTCAGAAATGTTGTTTTAGCCCAGGACAGATTTTCCATGCAGCAGTTTTGGTCCTTGGGCGTGTAGACTTTCTTCCCTTCCTTTGTGAGCTTTCTTTTGCGTCAAGTAAGCCATAAAATGCTGTATTTTGCATCATTTATACCTGAAACTTTACTAATCATGTTTGTTAGCTCATTTATAGGAAAAAGGACTAAAAGTGCATGTAATATATAATTTGTTCTCAAAACTAGGCTAAAATATGGGCAAAATATATTGATATAGGTACGTAATTTCGCCTATAATCACACACCCAGACCCGAAGTCCACCCCCAAAACAGTGAGCTATTGCACACCGATTTAACCTGAAAATGCCCAATTTCGCCCGTTTGTCCACCCAAATGGCCATAAAAAATTAAATGGAGCACACTGGGAAGATCCCCATCCTCCCTGGCATGCTCTTATTAATTTTTGTCCCAAAATACACCCGAAACCCGGGCCCACACCTAAAACCATAGGCTATAGCACACCAATTTGGCTCGAAAATACCCCGTTCAAGCCGTATCACCTGTTTGTCCACCAAATGGCCATGAGAAATTAAATGGACCATACTGGGATGATCTTCAACCTCCCTGGCATGTCCCGATTAATTTTCAACCCACAGCAAGCTCGGACTCTAGGCCCACCCCTAAAATCGTGGGCTATAACACACCGCTTTGCCTCAAAAAAGCCTCGTTCGCACCGTCTTGCCCGTTTGTCTATCAAAATGGTGACAAAAAGTTAAACAGACAACACTGGGATGATCCGCAACCTCCTTGGCATGTCCCAGTCAATTTTTGAGCCATAATCCACCTAGACCCTGGGCCCACTCCTAAAACCGTGAGTATAGCTCACTTATTTAGCTATAAAACGCCCCGTTCATGCCGTTTTGCCCGTTTGTCCACCCAAATGGCCACGAAAAATTAAAAGGACAACACTGGGATGATCCCCAACCTCCTTGGCATGCCTCGGTCGATTTTTAGCCCACAACATGCCCGGACCCTGAGCCCACCCCAAACTTATGGGCTATAGCACACCAATATGGTGAAAAAAGGCCCCATTCGCGCCGTCTCGCCCGATTGTCCACCCAAATGGCCATGAAAAATTAAGCGGACAAAACAGGGACAATCTGTAACCTCCATGGTACGCCCCGATCGATTTTCAGCCCATAGCAAGCCCGGACCCCAGGACCACCTCCAAAACCGTAGGCTGTAGCACACCGATTTGGCTAAAAAATGCTTCGTTTGCGTTGTTTTGCCCGTTTGTCTACCCAAATAGCCATGAAAAATTAAATGAACCATACTGGGTTGATCCTTAACCTCCCTAGCATACCCCGCTCGATTTTGAGTGAACAACACGCCCGAACCCCCGGTCCACCCCCAAAACTGTGAGCTATTGCAGACCAATTTTGCCCAAAAATGGCCCGATCGCGTCGTTTCGCCCGTTTGTCCACATAAATGGCCACAAAAAACTAAACGGACCACACTGCGATGATTTCGAACCTCCCTAGAATGCCCCGATCAATTTTTATCCCACAGCATGCTTGAATCCTGGGCCCCACCCCCAAAACTGTGGGATACAACACAACAATTTAGCCCAAAAATGCCCCGTTCATGCTGTTTTGCCCGTTTGTCCATCCAAATAGCCACGAAAAATTAAACGGACCTTAATGGGATGAACCAAACTTCCCTGGCACGCCTCGATCAATTTTCGGCCCACAACACGCCCGGACCTCAGGCCCACCCTCGAAGCCTTGCGCTATAGCACACTGATTTGGCTCAAAAATGCCCCATCCGCGTTGCTTTGACCGTTTGTCTACTCAAATGGCCACGAAAAATTAAATGGACCACATTGGGACGATCAACAGCCTCCCTAGCATGTCTTGATTGATTTGCAACCCACACCAGGCTTGAACCCTAGGCCCACCCCCAACATCCCTGTCATGCCCCGGTTATTTTTTAGCCCACAGCACGACGAGACACCGGGCCTACCCCCAAAACCGTGGGAGATAACACGCCGATTTAGCCCAAAAATGGCCCATTCACTCCGTTTTGCCTATTTGTCAACCCGAATGGCCATTAAAATTAAACGAATAATATTGGGACGATCCTCAACCTCCCTAGTACGGACCGATCAATTTTTTACCCACAGCACGCCCGAACCTCGGGTCCACCCCCAAAACCGTGGGATATAGCACACCAATTTGGCCGAAAAATGCCCCGTTCGCGCTAATTTTCCCGTTTGTCCATAAAAATGGCAACGAATAATTAAACCGACTACACTGAGACAATACCCATCCTCCCTGGCACTCCCCGATCGATTTTTTACCCATAGCATGTCCAGACCCCGGGCTCACCCCTAAAACTGTGGGCTATAGCACACTGATTTGGCTCAAAAAATGCCCCATTCTCACCGTTTTGCCCATATGTCCACCCAAATGGCCACTAAAAATTAAACGGACCACACTAGGACAATCCCTAACCTTCCTGACATGCCCCGATCAATTTTTGGCCCAACAGCACGCTCAGAACTGGGGTCACCCCCAAAACCGTGGGCTATAGCGCATAGAAATGGCCTAAAAATGCCCTGTTCGCACTGTTTTTCTCTTTAGTCCACCCAAATGTCCACTAAAAATTAAATGAACCATGCTGGGATGATCCTAAACCTCTCTAGCATACCCCGCTCGATATTTAGCACTCAGCATGCCCGGACCTCAGGCCCACCCCCAAAACCGTGGGCTATAGCACAATGATTTAGCCCAAAAATGCTCCGTTCATGCCATTTCACCCATTCTTCAACCCTAATGGCCATGAGAAATTAACGGACCACACTAGGATAATCTCCAACCTCCTTGGCATGCCCCAATCAATTTTTGGCCCACAACACACCCGAACCCCAGGACCACCCTCAAAACTGTGGGCTATAGCACATCAATTTAGCCAAACAATACCCCGTTCAAATTGTTTTACCCGTTTTCCCACCCAAATGGCCACAAAAAATTAAACGGACTACGCTGCGACGACCCCCAACTTCCCTGGCATGCCCCCTCCGCATCGTTTCACCCTTTTGTCCTCCCAAATTGCCACAAAAAATTAAATGGACCACATTGGGATGATCCCCAACCTCTTCGGCACACCCTGTTGATTTTTGGCCCACAGAACGCTCGAACCACGAGCCCACCTCCAAAACCGTGGGCTATAACACATTGAATTGGCCTAAAAATTCCTCGTTCGCCTTGGTTTGCTCGTTTGTCCACCCAAATGGCCACGAAAAATTAAACGGACCATACTGGGATGATCCCCAACCTCCCTGGCACGCTCCGATCAATTTTTTGACCCACAGCACACCCGGACCCAGGACTCATCATCGAAACCGTGGGCTATAGCATACCGATTTGGCCCAAAAATGGCCCGTATGCGCTGTTTCGCCCGTTTGTCCACCAAAATAGCTATGAAAAATTAAATGGACCATACTGGGATGAGTCCCAACCTCCCTGGCATGCCCCGATCGATTTTAGAGCCAAGGCATGCCCGGACCCCGGTCCCACCCCCAAAACCGTAGGTTATAGCACATTTATTTTGCCAAAAAATTCCACGTTCGTGCCATTTTTCCCGTTTGTCTACCCAAATGGCCACAATGAAATTAAACAGACCATACTGTGATGATCCCTAACAACATTGGCAATCCCCAATCGACTTTTTGCCCGCAGCATGCCCGGACCCCGAGCCCACCCCTAAAATCGTTGGTATAGCACATCGATTTGGCCCAAAAATGCCCTATTTTGCCTGTTTGTCCACCTAAATGGCCACAAAAAATTAAATGGAGCATACTGGGATGATTCCTAACCTCACTGGAATGCCTTGGTCAATTTCTGGCCACCAGCATGGTCGGACCCCAGGCCCATCCCCAAAACAGCGGGCTATACACACAGATTTTGCCTGAAAATGTTACGTTTTGCGCCGTTTATCCCATTTGTCCACCTAAATGGCTACGAAAAATTAAACGAACAACACTGGGATGATCCGTAACCTCCCTGGCATGCCCTGATCAATTTTTGCGCCACAGCACGCCCAAACTCCAAGTCCATGCTCGAAACTGTGGGCTATTGCACACTGATTTGGCCCTTAAATGCTCTATTCACGCTGTTTCGCCCGTTTGTCCACCAAAATGGCCACGAAAAAATTTAATGGACCACACTGGGACTATCCCCAACCTCCCTGGCTTGCCACGATCGATTTTTGGAACATAGCATGGCCGGACCACAGGCCGACCCCCAAAACCGTAGGCTATAGCATATCGATTTGGCTAAAAAATACCCCAATTGCACCGTTATGCCCATTTGTCAACCCAAATGACCACAAAAAATTAAACGGACCACACTGGGATGATCCCCAAACTCACTAGCATATCTCGGTCGATTTATGGCCTACAGCACGCCCAGACCCCGAGTTAACCCCAAAATCGTCGGCTGTAGCGCACCGATTTGGCTCAAAAAAACCCGTTCGCGCAGTTTTGCCAATTTGTCTACCCAAATGGCCACAATAAATTAAACAAACTATACTGGGATGATCCCCAACCTCTCTTGCATGCCATGGTCGATTTTAGCCCACAACATGCTCGAAACTCGGGCCCACCCCAAAACCGTAGGCTATAGCACACTGATTTGGTCCAAAAATGCCTCGTTCGCGCTGTTTTGCTCATTTGTCCACCCAAATGGTCACAAAAATTAAATGGACCAGACTGAGATGATACCCAACCGCCCTAACATGCCCCGGTCGATTTTTGGCCCACGACACGCCCTAACCTCGGGCCCACCCCTAAAATCGTGGCTGATTTACACACCGAATTAACCCAAAAATGCTCCATTCGCACCATTTCACCCGTTTGTCTACCCAAATTCCATGAAAAATTAAACGGACCACACTGGGACGTTCCCCAATCTCCCAGGCACGCCCCATTAATTTTTGGCCCACAGCACGCCAGGACCCTAGGTCCACCCCCAAAACTATAGGCTCTAGCACACTGATTTGGCCTAAAAACGCCCCGTTTTGCTCGTTTGTCCACCCGATGTCCACGAAAAATTAAATGGACCACACTAGGACGATCCCCAACCTCCCTGGCACACCCCGATCAATTTTCAACCAACAGAACATCGGACCTTGGGCCAACCCTCAAAACCATGGGCTATAACACACCGATTTGGCCTGAAAATGCCCCGTTTGCACTATTTTGCTTATTTGTCTACCTAAATGGCAATGAATAATTAAACGGACCACACTGGGACGATCCCCAACCTCCTTGGCACGACCCAGTCAATTTTTTACCCACAACAATCTTAGACGATCCCCAAACTCACTGGCTTGCCCTGATCAATTTTTGACCCACAGCACGCCTGGTCCCCAAACCCACCTCTAAAATCGTGGGCTATAACACATCGAATTGGCTCGAAAATGCCCCGTTCGCCCGTTTGTCCACCCAAATGGCAACAAGAAAATAAAAGGAGAACACTGGGATGATTTCAAACCTCCATGGCATGCCCCAATCGATTTATGGCCCACAGCAAGCCCGAAGCCCGGACGCACCCCCAAAACCATGGGCTATAGCACACCGATTTGGCTCAAAAATGCCTTGTTCGTGCCGTTTCACCTGTTTGTCCACCCAAATGTCCACGATAAATTAACCAAATCTTACTGGGATGATCCTCAACCTCTATGGCATGCCCCGGTCGATTTTTGGCCCACAGCACACCCGTACCCCCTGTCCACCCATGAAACCGTCGGCTATAGCAAATCAATTTCACCTAAAAATACCTCGTTCGCTCTGTTTCACCCGTTTGTCCACCCAAATGGCCATATAAAATTAAATGGACCACACTAGGACAATACCCAACCTCCCTGGCATGCCTCGATTGACTTTCGGCCCACGACATGCTTGAACCCTGAGCCCACCAATCCGTGGGATATTTGCACACTGATTTGGATTGAATATGCCCCGTTCGTACTATTTCGCCCGTTTGTCCACCCAAATGATCAAGAAAAATTCAACGGACCACACTGGGTCGATCCTTAACCCTCCTAGCATATCCCATTGATTTTCAGTCCATAGCACACCCGGACCATAGGCCCACTTTCGCGCCGTTTCGCTCGTTTGTCTATCCAAATTGCCACAAAAAATTAAACAGACCACACTGGAATGATTCCCAACCTCCCTGGCATACCCCAGTCTAGTTTTTACCCACAGCACACCGATTTGGCTCAAAAATTCCTCGTTCGTGATGTTTTGCCTGTTTGTCCATCCAAATGGATATGAAAAATTAAACAGACCATAATGGGATGATCCCCAACCTCACTGGAATGCCTTGATATATTTTTGACCCGTAGCATGCCTGGACCCCGACTGACCTACGAAACCGTAGGCTATAACACACCGATTTGGCCCGAATATATGTCGTTTCGCTTGTTTATCCACGTAAAAGGCCACAAAAAATTAAACGAAGCACACTGGGATGTTCCCCAAACCTTATGGCACACCCCAGTTAATTTTTGATCCAAGACACATTCGAACCCCGAGCCCACCCCCAAAACCATGGGCAATAAACACCACTTTGGCCCAAAAATGCCCCGTTCGCGCCATTTTGCCTGTTTGTCTACCCAAAACCCCAGGCCCACCCCCAAAACCATGGGCTATAGCAATTGATTTGGCCTGAAAATGCCCCGTTTGCACCGTTTGTCTTCCCAAATAGCCACAAAATATTAAGCGGACCAAACTGGGACGATCCCAACTTCCCAAGCATGTTTTGATTGATTTTTGGGCCACAGCACGCCCAGATCCTGGGCCCACCTACAAAATCATGGGCTATAGCACACTGAGTTATCCCAAAAATACCCCGTTCGCATCGTTTCGCCCGTTTCAACACCTAAATGGCCACGAAAAAATAAAAGGACCACACTGGGACGATCCCAAACCTTCCTGGCATGCTTCCTCGATTTTCGACCAAATAACGCGCCCGAACCCTGGGCATACCCCCAAACCCGTGGGCTATTGCACGCTGATTTAGCCCAAAAATGTCCCGTTCGCACCGTTTAACGCATTTGTCCACCCAAATGGCCATAAAAAATTACACAAACACCACTAAGATGATCCCCAACCTGCCTGGCTCACCCCGATTGATTTTCTGCACATAGTACTCCTGGACCATGGGCCCACCCCCTAAATCGTGGGCTATAGAACACCGATTCAGCCTGAAAATGCCCCAGTCATGCCGTTTTGCCCGTTTGTCCTCCCAAATAGCCAAGAAAAATTAAACGGACCACACTGGGAAGATCCCCAACCTCGCTGGCATGCTCCGGTCAATTTTTGACCCACAGCACACCCAGACTCTGGGATCACCCGCAAAATCGTGGGATAAAGCACACCGATTTGGCATAAAAATGCCCCGTTCCTACTGTTTTGCCCGTTCGTCCATCCAAATGGCCAGGAAAAATTAAATGTACTACAATGGGATGATCCCAAACCTCCCTAGAATGCCCCGCCGATTTTTGGCTTACAACACACCCGAACCCTATGCCCACCCCCAAAATCGTGGGCTATAGCACACCAATTTGGCCCAAAAATACCCCGTTCGCGCCGTTTCGCTTGTTTGTCAACCCAAATAGCAACAAAAATTTTAATGAACCACACTGGGACGATCCCCAACTTCACTAGCACGCCCCATCAATTTTCGACCCACAACACGCCCGAACCCTGGGCCCACCGCCAAAATCATAGGCTATTGCACATCGATTTGGCCCAAAAATTCCCCGTTCACGCTGTTAAGCTCGTTTGTCCACCCAAATGGCGACGAAAAAAAAAAAGTCCACACTAGGATGATCTCCAACCACCCAGGCATGCCCCAATAATTTTCAGCCTACAGCATGCCCAGAACCCGAGCCCACCCCCAAAACTGTGGGCTATAGCACACCTATTTGGCCGAAAAATGCCCTGTTTGCCCTGTTTTGCTCTTTTGTCCATCAAATAGATATGAGAAATTAAACAGACCATACTGGTATGATCCCTAATCTCCCTGGCAAGCCTGATTGATTTTCGGCCCACAACATGCCCGAGCCCCAATGCTACCCCTAAAACCGTGGGCTATAGCACACTAATTTGGCCGAAAAATGCCCCGTTCGAGCCGTTTTGCCTGTTTGTCCACCGAAATAGCAACGAATTATTAAACAGACTATACTGGGATGATCCCCAACCTCTCTGGCATGACTCGATAGATTTTTTACCCATAGCACACCCGAACCCTGGGCTTACCCCCAAAACCATAGGCTATAACACACTGATTTGCCATAAAAATGCCACGTTAGCGTGATTTTACCCGTTTTTCATCCAAATTGCCATAAAAAATTAAACGAACCATACTGGGACGATCCCCAAACTCCCTGGCATGCCTCAGTCAATTTTTGGCCCACAATACGCTCGGACACTGGGCCTACCCCCAAAATCGTGGGCTATAGCACATCGATTTTTCCTAAAAATACCTTGTTTGCTCCGTTTCACCCATTTGTCCACCCAAATTGCTATGAAAAATTAAACAGACAACACTGATATGATCCCCAACCTCCCAGGCACATCCCGGCTGATTTTCAGCCCACACCATACCAGGACCCCGATCCCACCCTTAAAATTGTGGCTAAAGCACATCGATTTAGGTTGAAAATGCACCGTTCGCACTGTTTCGTCCGTTTATCCACCCAAATGGAAACAAAAAATTAAACGGACCACACTGGGATGATCCCCAAACTCACAGGCATGCCCCATCAATTTTTGGGTACAACACGCCCGTACCCCGGGCCCACCCCCCAAATCGTGGTTTATTGTACATTGATTTGGCCAAAAAATGCCCTGTTCACACCGTTACGCTCGTTTGTCCACCCAAATGGTGATAAAAAATAAATAGACAACATTGGGATGATCCCCAACCTTCCAGGATTGGCCTGTCAATTTTCGTTTCGCAGCACGCCCGGACCCCAATCCCACCCCAAAAACTATGGGCTATAGCACACAGATTTGGCCCAAAAATGCCCTATTCGCGCCGTTTCGCTCGTTTGTCCATCCAAATGACCATGAAAAATAAAACGGAACACACTGGGACGATTCACAACCTCCTTGGCACACCTCGGTCAATTTTCAACCCACGGCACACCTAGAGTCCCACCCCCAAAACTGTGGGCTATAGCACATTGATATGGCTAAAAAATACCCCGTTCGCGCCGTTTAATTCGTTTGTCGACCCAAATGGCCACAAAAAATTAAATGGACCATAATGGGATGATCCTCAACCTCGATGGCATGCCCTGTTGATTTTTGGCCTACAACATGCCCAAACCCCGGGTCCACCCCAGAAACCATTCGCTATAGCGCACTAATTGGGCCCAAAATAGCCCCGTTTATGCAGTTTTGCCCTTTTGTTCACATAATGGATATGAGAAATCAAACGAACCATAATGGGATGATCCCGAACCTCCCTGGCAAACCCTAGTCGATTTTCGGCCTACAACACGCCTGACCCAGGCCCACCCCCATAATCGTGGGCTATAGCACACTGATTTGGCCCTAAAATGTCCCATTCGTGCCATTTCACTCGTTTGTCCACACAAATGGCCACGAAAAATTAAACGGACCATACTGGGATGATCATCAACCTACCTGGCAAGCCCCGATAGATGTTTGGCCCAAATCATGCCTAAACCCCGGGCCCACCTTGAAATTGTGGGCTAAAGCAAACTAATTTAGCCCGAAAATGCCCCGTTCGCGCCGTTTAGCCCATTTGTCAACCCAAATGGGCACAAAAAATTAAACGGACCACACTGAGATGATCCCCAACCTTATTAGCATGCCCCATCAATTTTCGGCCCATAACACGCTTGAAACCTGTGACCACCCCCAAAACCAAGGGCTATCACACATTGATTTTGCCCAAAAATGTCTTATTCGCTCTGTTATGCTCGTTTATCCACCCAAATGGCGACGAAAAATTAAACAGACCACACTGGGATTATCCCTAAACTCCCAGGCATGCTCCGTCAATTTTTGGCTCGTAGCACGCCCGGATACATACAGCACCCGCAAAATTGTGGACTATAGCACACTGATTTGGCCCAAAAATGCTCCGTTCGCCCTGTTTCGCTCGTTTCCAATCCAAATGACCACAGAAAATTAAACGGACCACACTGGGATGACCCCAAACCTCCCTGACATGGCCCAATCAAATTTTGACCCACAGCACGTCCGTACCCAGGCCCAGCCCCAAAATTGTGGGGTATCGCACATCGATTTGGCCAAAAAATGCCTCATTTGTGTTGTTTTACCCGTTTGTCCACCGAAATGGCAATGAATAATTAAACAGATGACACTAGGATGATCCCTAACCTCCTTGTCACGCCCCGACCGATTTTTTACCTACAGCACGCTCGGACCCCGGGCCCACCCCTAAAACCGTGGGCTATAGCATATCAATTTAGCCCGAAAATGCCCCATTTGCACTGTTTCACCCGTTTATCCATGCAAATGGCCACAAAATATTAAACGAAACAAACTGGGCTGATCCCAAGCTCCCTGGCATGCCCCTGTCAATTTTCGGCCTATAGAACGCCCAGAACCTGAGCCTACCCCCGAAACCGTGGGCTATAGCACACCGATTTTCCCTAAAAATGCCTTGTTCACATCGTTTTGCCTATTTATCTGCCCAAATGGACAAAAAAAGTAAATGAATCACACTGGTACACCCCGGATGATTTTCGTTCTACAGAATGTCCCGGTCAAAAATGCCCTGTTTACGTCGTTTCTCCCGTTTGTCCACTCAAATGGCCACGAAAAATTAAACGTACCACACAGGGATAATCTCTAACCTCCCTGGTACACCCCAGTCGAATTTTAGGCCGCAACGCGCTCGAACCCCGGGACCACCCCTAATAATGTAGGCTATAGCACACTGATTTAGCCCTAAAATGCCCCGTTCGTGCCGTTTTGCCCGTTTGTCCACCCAAATGGCCACGAAAAATCAAACGAACCCTACTAGGATGATCCCCAACCTCCCTGGCATGCCTCGATCAATTTTTGGCTTACAACACGCTCGGACCCCGGTCCCACTCTCGAAATCGTGGGCTATAGCAGACCAATTTGGCCTAAAAATGACCTATTCGTGCCGTTACGCTCGTTTGTCCACCCAAACGGCCACAAAAAATTAAATAGACCACACAGGCAAAATCCCCAACCTCCCTTGCATGTCCCGGTCAATTTTTGACCCACAGTAAGCCCGAATCCCGTGCCCACCCCTAAAACCGTATGCTCTAGCACACCAATTTGATCTGAAAATACTCCGTTCGTGTCGTTTTGCCCGTTTATCCACCTAAATGGCCATGAAAAATTAAACAGACAACACAAGGATGATCCCCAACCTTTCTCGCACTTCTCGATCAATTTTTGGCCGACACCACGCTCGAACCCCGGGACCACCCCTAAAAACACATGCCATTAGCATACCGATTTTGCCCAAAAATACCCCGTTTCCACCTTTCGCCCGTTTGTCAACCCAAAAGGCCATGAAAAATTAAACGGACCACACTGGGACGATCCCAAACTCCCTGGCATACCCCGATCGATTTTCATCCCAAGCGACATTTGGAACCCGAGCCCATCCATAAAACCGTGGGCTATAGCACACCGATTTGGCCTAAAATGCCCCATTCACACTATTTCGCCCGTTTGTTCAGCGAAATGGCCACAAAAAATTAAACGGACTACACTGGGGTGATCCTCAACCTTTGTGGTATGCCCCGACCAATTTTTGACCCACAGCATGCCTGGACCCCGGATCCACCCCCGAAACCGTGGGCTATAGCACATCGATTTGTCTTTAAAATGCCCAATTCGGGCCGTTTGTCCACCCAAATGGCCACAAAAAATTAAACAGACCACAATGGGACGATCCCAACCTCCCTGGCATGCCCCGGTCGATTTTTGGCCCACAGCACGTCCGGACTCCGTTCCTATGCCTAAAACCGCGGGCTATAGCACTCTAACTTGGCCCGAAAATGCCACCTTCGCACCGTTTCACCCGTTTGTCAACCCAAATAGCCACAAAAAATTAAATGTACCATACTAGGACGATCCCCAACCCGTCTTGTATACCCCAGTCAATTTTCGGCCCACAACACTCTCGGACCTTGGGGCCAACCCCTGAAACAGTGGGCTATAGCACACTGATTTTGTATGAAAATGCCCCGTTCACATCATTTTTCCTATTTGTCCGCTCAAATGGCCACAAAAAATTAAATGGACCACACTCGGATGATCCCCAACCTCCCTGGGATGCTCCGATCAATTTTCGGCCCCCAGCACACTCAAACCCCGAGCTCTACCCCAAAATTGTGGACTATAGCACACCGATTTATCCCAAAATTTCCCCGTTCACACCGTTTTGCCTGTTTGTCCACCCAAATGGCCACAAAAAAATAAACGGACCACACTGGGACGATCCCTACCTCCCTGGCATGCCCCGTTCAATTTTCAAACCACGGCAAGCCCAGAACCCTGGCCTACCCCTAAAATCATGGGCTATAGAAAACTTATTTGGCCTGAAAACTTCCCGTTCACGTCGTATCACCCTTTTGTCCATCAAAATGGCCACAAAAAATTAAACGTACCACACTGGGATGATCCTCAACCCTACTGGCATACCCCATCAATTTTTGGACTATAACACGCCCGAACCCTCGGACCACCCCCAAACGGTGGGCTATAGCTCACCGATTTAGTCCAAAAATGCCCCGTTCGCGTCGTTTCGCTCGTTTAGCCACCCAAATGGCCATAAAAATTAAAAGGACCACACTGGGATAATCCATAACCTCACTGGCACGCCCCATTGATTTTTGGCCCATAACACGCCCGAAACCCTGGCCCACCCCCAAAACCGTGGTCTATAGTACACCGATTTGGCCCAAAAATGCCCCGTTCGCGCCTTTACACTTGTTTGTCCACCTAAAATGGCGAAGAAAAATTAAACAGACCACAATGGGAAGATCTCCAACCTCCCAGGCATTCCCCATCGATTTTCAGCCCACAACACGCTCGTACCCTGGGCGAACCAAGCAAACTGTGGGCTATACAACACCGATTTGACCCAAAAGTGCCCCGTTCACCCTGTTTCGCCCGTTTGTCCACCAAATGGATATGAGAAATTAAATGGACCATAATGGATGATCCGCTACCTCCTCGACAAGCTCTAGTCAATTTTTTTCCCACAACACGCCTGGACACCGGGACCACCCCCAAAATTGTGGGTTATAGCACACCAATTTGGCTGAAAAATGTCCCGTTCGTGCTATTTTGCTTGTTTACCCACAAAAATGGCCGTGAAAAATTAAACGGACCTACTGGGATGATCCCCAATCTCACTGGTTTGCCCTGATTAATTTTTGGCCCACAGCACTCCAAAACCCCTGCACACCCCCGAAATCGTGGGCTATAACACGATAATTTGGCTTGAATATGCCCCGTTTCGACCATTTGACCATCCCAATGGCCACAAAAAATTAAACGGAGCACATTTGGAAGATTTCCAACCTCCCTGGCATGCGCCAATAGATTTTCAGCCCACAGCATGCCTGAACCCCGAGCCCACTCCCAAAACCATGGGCTAAAGCGCCCCGATTTGGCTCGAAGAAGCCTCATTTGCATCATTTCACCCGTTTGTCCACCCAAATAGACATGTAAAATTAAACGGACCACATTTGGACAATCCCCAACCTCACTGGCATTCCCTATCAATTTTTGGCCCACAACACGCCCGAACCCGGGGCCCACCCCCAAAACCATGGGCTATAGCACACCGATTTAGCCCAAAAATGCCCCGTTCGTGCCTTGACGCTTGTTTATCCACCCAAATGGCGACGAAAAATTAAACAGACCACACTGGGAAGATCCCCAACCTCCCAGGCAAGACCCATCTATTTTCAGCCCACAGCACGCTCGTACCCCGGGTCCACCACCAAAACTATTGGCTATAGCAAACCAATTTGGCTAAAAAATGTCCCGTTCACCCCGTTTCGCTCGTTTGTCCACTAAATGGATATCAGAAATGAAAAGGAACATACTGGGATAATTCCCAATCTCCCCGACAAGCCTTGGTTGATTTTCGGCCCACAACACGCCTGGACTATGGGTACACCCCCAAAATCATGGGTTATAGCACACCGATTTGACCCAAAAATGTCCTGTTTGAGCCATTTCACTCGTTTGTCCACCCAAATGGCCTCAAAAAATTAAATGAACCACACTGTGATGATCCCCAACCTCCCTGACATGCCCCGATCGATTTTTAACCGGCACCACGCCTGGACCCCTGGCTCACCCCCAAAATTGTGGTCTATAGCACACCAATATGGCTAAAAAATGCACCGTTCGTGCTGTTTTGCCCGTTTGTCCACCTAAATAGCCACGAAAAATTAAACAAACCTACTGGGATGATCACCAATCTCACTAAAATGCCCCGATCGATTTTTTTCCCACAGCACGCCTGAACCCCATCCCACCCCCTCAACCATGGGTTTTAGCACACCAATTTTTCCCTAAAATGCTCTGTTCGCACTGTTTTGCCTATTTTTTCACCCAAATGGATACGAAAAATTAAACGGATCACACTGGGATGATACTAAAACTCACTGGCACGCCCTGGTCAATTTTTGGTCTACAGCATGCCCGAACCCTAGGCCCATCCCCAAAAACTGTGGTCTATATAGCACATCGATTTGGCCCAAAAATACACTGTTCATGTTATTTCTCCCGTTTGTCCACCCAAATGGCAACGAAAAACTAAACGTAACACACAGGGATAATCATTAACCTCCCTAGTACACCCCAGTTGATTTTTGGTCCACAGCACGCCCGAACCTCAGGCCCACCCCTAAAATCATGGGCTATAGCACACCGATTTGGCCCAAAAATGCCTCGTTCGCACCGTTTCGCCCGTTTGCCCACCCAAATGGCTATGAATAATTAAACAGACCACACTGGGATGATTCCCAAACCTTCCTGACACGCCCCGATCAATTTTTGGCCCTATAGCACACTCGGACCCCGGGCTCACCCCCTAAACCATGGGCTATAGCGCATCGATGTGCCCCAAACATGCCCCATTCACACCGTTTTGCCCAGTTGTCCACACAAATGGCCATGAAAAATTAAATGGACCACACTGGGACGATTCCCAGCCTTCCAGGCATGGACTGATCGATATTTAGCCCTCAGCAATCCCGAACCTCACGCCCACCCTTAAAACCGTTGGTTGTAGCGCACCGATTTGGCCAAAAAATGCTCCGTTCATGACATTTCGCCGGTTTGTCAATCCAAATGTCCACGAAAAATTAAACGGACCAGACTGGGATAATCTCAAACCTCCTTGGCATGCCTCAAACAATTTTAGCCCGACAGCACGCTTGGACTCCGTGCCCACCCCTGAAATCGTGGGCAATAGCATATCGATTTGACCCGAAAATACCCCGTTCGCTCTATTTTGCCCGTTTGTCCACCCAAATAGCCATAAAAATTAAACGGACCATACTGTGATGAACCCCAACCTCCCTGGCATACCCCAATCAATTTTTGACTTATAGCACGGCCGAAACCCTGGCTCACCACCGAAACCATGTGTTATAGCACACTGATTTGGCCTAAAAATACTCCATCCGTGCCGTTTCTCCCATTTTTCCACCCAAATGGCCACAAAAAATTAAACAGACAACACTGAGATGATCCCCTACTTCATAGGGATGCCCTGATTGATTTTTGGCCCACAACAAGCCTGAACCCTGGTCCCAACACCGAAATCGTTGCTAAAGCACACCGATTTAGCCATAAAATACCTCATTTCGCCCGTTTGTCCATCCAAATGGCAATGAAAAATTAAACGGAGCAAACTGGGATGATCCCCAACCTCCCTGGCACGCCTCGATTAGTTTTTGACCACCAGCATGCTCGGACCCTAGGTCCACCCCCGAAACTGTGGGCTGTAGCACATCGGATTGGCCTGAAAATGCCCTGTTCACGCTGTTTCGCCTGTTTGTCCAACCAAATGGCCATGAAATATTAAACGGACCACACTAAGATGATTCTCAACCTCCCTAGCATGCTCGATCAATTTTGGGCCCACAGTATGCCCCAACCCCGGGCCATTCTCTAAACCGTGGGCTAGAACACTGATTTGGCCCAAAAATTCTCCATTCACGTTGTTTCGCCCATTTGTACACCTAATTAGACATGACAAATTTAATGGACCACACTGGGATTATACCCAACCTCCCTGGCATGGATCGATCAATTTTCTTCCACAGCACGCCCGGACCCCGGACCCACCCCCAAAACTGTGGTCTATAGCACATCGATTTCGCCCAGAAATGCCCCAATCGCATCGTTTCGCCCGTTTATCAACCCAAATAGACACCAAAAATAAAACGGACCACACCGGGATGATTCCTAACCTCCCTGGCTCGCCCCGGTCGATTTTTAAACCATGACACATTCGGACCCCGAGCCCACTGCTAAAACCATGGTATATAGCACACCGATTTGGCCTGAAAATGCCCCGTTCAAGCTATTTCGCCCGTTTGTCAACACAAATGGCCACAAAAAATTAAAAAGACTACACTGGGACGATCATCAACTTCTCTGGTATGCCCAGGTTGGTTTTTGGACCATAGCACGCCCGGACCCCTGGCGCACCCCCAAAGCCATGGGCCATAGAACAACGATTTGGATAT